>QRFJ01004367.1:0-25684 GCA_006176705.1 Cocos nucifera | reverse complement strand
ATTATAGTCAAAATTATAATTTTGCCCCTAGAAGTGTATTACAAGTGTCAGCCAATTCTGGCTTCTAGGGCACATATATCTAATAAAGAGACGAGTTCACAAGGACTTAGAAGCACTAAGGTGGAGAATGTGAGCTTAAAAGTGGCACTCCTAAGTCTTGAAAACGTGAAAAGATAGGTCATGGAAAGACGAAAGCGAGCCAGAAGAAGAATTAGTCTCAATAGTAAAGTTCAGAAACTAGGCCGGCTCACTCTGAGATTGAGCTGACTCAGTTGGAAACTAGGTCACCTCAGTCCAAGATTGGGTTGGCTAGGTCTCAAAGAAAAATCTAGATAGAAAGCAGTATTTTTGGGCTGTTGGCACGATACACAACTGGATCGGCTCAGTACCAGACTGAGTCGACCCAGTCGCAGGTTAGTCGGCTCAGTCTGAAATTAGGCCGCTCAGTTTTTTATGGATTATTATTTTGTGCGCATCGGTTGTTTGGGTTTGGAGAGTTTTTCTATGAGCTTGGGCTTGACCCTTTGTGAAGTATATATATTGAAAATCGATCAAGGTTGTAAAAGAGTGCTGAAATGTGCTGAATAAAAGCTCTTTTCTTCCAGAAATCTCTTCTTCACTTCTTCTCTATTCCTTGATTTATTTGATCGTGCTTTCGCAGAGATCTCTAAGAAGTACTTTCTTATTGCTTGGCTAATCACCGATGGCCATGCTGATCCATGTGGAAAGAGTGCATATTCCCAATATATTACACCATCATGTGTCTTCCAGTTGACCATCTCGATGCCTCTATTCTCACAGGTCATTTCATCCGATAGATAAATAGTGTCATCACTACTCTCTAGGAAGTTAAATTGCTCCTTTTTATAATAAATATGATATGTGCATGCAGAATCTAAAATCCACTACTAGAAAGAATTAGATACCTCATTAGATATCTCCAGGACATCATCCTCTGACTCGCTACTGATCGTCGCTGTAATAGCTCTCATCCAATCCTTGAGTTATGGGCCATCCTTGACTCAATACCTCAACTTGTTGCACCTGTAGCATCTGATCTTGCTAGGATCCCTCATCTTGGACCTGGATTGTCCTCCTCGCAATCCTTTATCACTTTATCCACTACCTCCCGCTCCTCCACAAATTGCCAAAGCTGAGCTACCGCCATCTGAGCTCGAAGCTGGATTCTCCCTCCTGAGAACCTCAGTATCACTGTAGTGACCTCGTCCATCTTGATGGTGCTCTTTCTCACTAGAAAAGCAGTCACCAAGGAGTCATACGAAGGGGGCAGCAATGCTAGTAAGACTAATGTCCTGGTCTTCTCTTCAACTTTTTTGCCAATGCTGAGGAGGTTGGTGAGGATCTTTTAAAAATTGAATAGATGCTCCCACACGCTCTAGCCTTCGTCCATCCATAGCTGGTAGAACCACCTCTAAAGGAATAGCATGTTGGTGAGCGACTTCGTCATGTACAACTCCTCAAACTTCGACCATAGTGCCATAAAAAATGTCTCACCAAGTACATGGATCACCATATCATCCACTAGGTACAAGCGAATCATGCTCACCGTCTGCATCTAAATCTACTTCCAATCCTTCACCTCTATAGTGGCTGGCATCTCATCATACAAGAGAGCGTCGATCAATCCATATTGGATGAGAATATCCTTTACCCTTGCTTGCCACAAGGAGAAATTGCTCTTCTCATTGAACTTATTAATCTCCATCTTGATTGTACTTATCTTCTCCATATTCTTCAATCTCTATACACTGCTATAATCTACTCTCCGATGCTATCTAGCTCTGATATCAATTATTATGATATTAACTCGCTCTGATACTAAACTATTGAAATATCAGCTACTCTAATACTGCTTGTTAAGAATCTAGTATCAAATTATTATGACAAGAAGAAGAAAAAAATAAAATAAGAAAACAATCAAGTACGTAGATTAGTCTAAAGGCTCACCTCCATGGCTCATGCAAAGCTTCACTATGAAAGAAAAAAATAGGTACAAGAGGAGAACACCCACTCTCAACTCATCGTATATAAATCTCTCTCAACTAGAAGCTATCCTTATAAAAGCTCTCTCAAAATTCTAAGAAGACCCACAGGACCTACAAGATGCTCTACCCTCATCGTTTCCTCGTCGGATGCTATGCACCTATTGCTTCTCTCTCTCACGGGCTACATGTACTCGACGCTCTGCTAAGCTCCTCTCGATGGCTGTCTGAGACTCTCTATGTGCCTCTCACACCACACACACCACCGTTTCTGCTCCACAGTATCTCAGTCCTTTAAATAGATTGAGAATCCTCTTCTCAGTAGTTCATAGGAGTCCTAATAGGGCTCGTTCCCCTAATATGAGTCCAACATGTCCTTGATGGAGTTTTGGAATATTTTTTGATCTTCAGATCATGACCATAATCCTCCATCACTACTGCATCCTTTGGTCTACGTGCAACTCCCATAGACCCCTTGGATTAATCATAATTTAAGTCCAAACAAAAAAAGCCCCATCATGTTCTATTCGCCTCCATCGAGCTAGCTCGGTTAGGGGTCTTGCTGGCTTGACTACGTCTCACCCGGACTCTTACTATCTATCTACCTGAGAGAGTTGGCTCGACTATGATTCAAGCCATCTCAATCTCAATTCGAGCCAGCTCGTCTATATATTAGAGCTGGCCCGACTACTCTGCTGAAAATTGATTTTTTTCTTACTATGGGTCGAATTTGAGGCATCAAATCCTAACAGGATTTACTATCTATCCGGTTCGTATTAACCTAGGAGCACCAACCACAACCTTTACAGCATCCAATTATCGAATTGGACTAGCCTATACCCCAAGTTTCTTCTCCAAAGAGACATGTAAAGAAACCAAAATACAAATATAAAAATTCAGCATAAGACTAAAAATAAAAACAAACTCTTTTTGGTGTGCAAAGAAGAGACTGAATGTGTACTCTTTTGATAGCTTCTCTTCTCTTCAAATGGTACTAAGAGATTGTTTGAAGTGTTGTGGAAGATAACTCTTGAAGGCCCTCTGAATTTAAAGCTTAAATCTCTCTTTATTCTCTTTTTATTGGTTATTCAATGTAACTCACTCTTCTTAAATGATTTTCTTTCATAAATCTTTAATCTCCTCTTTCAAAATATTTTTCTAACACTTTTTATACTTGAAAGTAGCTTTTGAGTGAGTTTTGGCCTTTGGAAAGCTTGGACTAGCCATTGGAGTGGAGAATGGCTCGTTAGAGAAGTACAAAAAACTAGCCATTATGTTATGTCCTATGCTTGGTGTCGATACATTTTCTTTAGGTGTTGACACCTCTTGGGATCTAAAAGATTTTTGCTCTCTATCTTCTATTCTGTGCAACAAAGATCGACCCTGGGGTTGTCCTCTATCACAAGATCATCCCCTCTGCATGCCAATCTATGCCAACACGAGCTAAAAGGCTAGGATCGACATTTTTGCTCCTAGGGTCGACACCTAGACTTTTTAAACTTTAAAATCTTAATCATTTTGCTTCATTTTAGGAGAGGGGTCGACACCTTTAGCCTTGGGGTCGACACCTCCAAGTCTGAAACTCAAAAATTAATTCTTTAAAGCCCTTGACTTGATGATTTTTGCATAGATCTTTTTTTAGATTAATTCTTCAATTTAAATACTTGGAAAGACCTACATCCACTCATGAAATACATGGTTAAATACTCAAATACTCAAAGTTTGGCAATCATCAAAATCAATCATGGGGTCAATACATGGCATTCATCTTTCAAAGAAGATGTGTCCTGATACACCTGAAGAGATCCAATGCATATGCAAGATCCCTTAGGTTTTAGCTATAAGAAGTCTCATATATGCCATGCTATGTACACGACCTAATGTTGTTCTTACTGTGAGTGTCATGAGCAGATATCAGTTGAATCCAAGCAAGGAGCACCGGATAGCTATAAAGAATATCCTTAAGTACTTGAGAAGAACTAAGGATTTATTCTTGATTTTTGGAGAAGGTTTGGATCTAAAAGTGGAAGGATACACTAATTCAGATTTCATGTCTAATATCGATGATAGAAGATCTACATCGAGATGTGTTTTTCTATTTAATGAAGGATTGATTAGCTGAAAAAGTTTCAAACAACCTATCATTGTAAATTCAACCATGGAAGCCAAGTACATCATCGCCTCTGAAGCTGCTAAGGAAGCATTTTGGTTCAAGAAAGTCATTGCAAAGATAGGTGTGATGCAATCAGATGCCATTACACTATGCTATGACAATAATAGTGTTATAGCCCTTGTTAAGGAGCTCAGATCTCATCAGAAGTCTAAGCATATTGAACGACAATTCCATATTATACGTGAATATCTTGAGAAGTAGTTCATCGAGGTGCAGAGAGTCAACTCTGCATAAAACATGGTGGATCCATTGACAAAGCCTCTCAACCAGTAGAAGAGTGAAGCTCACCTTGAAAAGATGGGTCTTAGGTTTATGGCCAATTGGCTTCAGATCAAGTGAAAGTTTATTAGATGTGTGCCCTATAAAGCCAATTGTTGGCTGACACATTTGTATTTTTAGGGCTTATATTTGAACTTATAAAACTTTTATTATTAACAAAAGTGTTGGGGGTATTTTTGTATTAGCCGAAGACATAAAAATTTAAGCTGATTGAAGGTTATTAGAAGGCTGAGGTTAGGATCCTAATTCTAGCCGAGCTTAAGATCATCAAAAGATGGAAGTCAGGGCTAGAATGTAGGCTAATTGAAGGTCATCAAAAGGCTGAGGTTGAGATCCTAATTTAAGTCGAGCATGAGGTCATCAAAAGATTGAGGTCAGGATCAAAATTTAGACTGATTGAAGGTCATCAGAAGGCTGAGGCCTAGGTTGTAATTTAGGCTGAGCTTAAGGTTATCAAAAGATGGAAATCAGGGTCAGAATGTAAGCTGATTGAAGGTCAATAGAAGGCTGAGGCCGAGGTCTTAATTCAGGCCGAGCCTAAGGTCATCAAAAGATGGAAGCCAGGGTTAAAATATGTTGAAAAATATGTCCCAAAGCTAATTATCAGTCTATTGATGGTTGAGCTATATTATAATTATAATTAATTTATTTATTAATAAAATATATATTTTTATATTTTCACCATAAGTTTTCATCTTCTAGCAAACTCTATTATTGTGATGAAGTTCTTAGAACTATTTAGCTTCGATAAAGAGAGGATTTATAAATTAGTCCTTAAAATTGTTCATGATCAAATGATAAGCTATTAATTAGAACGATAATATCTATCGAGCATAGGTCATTATATACCATATAGGTTGGTTGTCCTCTTAACCAAGAAGTGTGGAGACACTAGTCTGGTATACAGGTGAGATGTAGGGGTACATCATCACTAAACATGACCAACTCTAGAGCATTCTACCATCGAGAATATCTCTGATTGGATATAGGTATAAGTATCCCTTAGATCCGAGATCACCTCAGTGACTTGCAAGCAGCTCACTATGCTTTGGTACCAGACTAACTAATTTCTAATTCAGTAATGGAAGGCATCTGGGCATAGTCAAGACTTACAAAGTCGATTTGTGATCAAGATAAAATTAACCACTCCAAAAGTTGGAGAATAATGTATCACTATATTTTAATATAGCAAAACCTTGGCCAGGATAATCCATCAGATAGATTTGATTTTTCAAAATACAATGTAGACAACCTGATCAAAGTTGATATTTGAACTTTGAAATATCCTACGAGCATTTTGGTCAAGGGGATGAATTATATAGAAACTATATCTACATGGATTCTAAGAATGTTGTACCATACATTCGATCTATCCGACCGTCAAGTACCATTGCTAGATGATTACTTTGATTGGTATAAAAATTTATTTCTATACTACTAGCTTAGATTCGGACCTATGAGGTCACACACATTAGAGTTCAAGATCCGATCGGATGGTTGATCAATGATTAAGAATCGTTCTAAGGTTAAACAATCAAAACGATTGATGTTTAACTTAGTGCAAGTGTTGTAGGAGAATTGATTAGTAATTTGATTGCTAATTGACTTAATTTGGTTAAGCCAGAAGCTTAAGTTTAGTTCTAATTGAATATGATTTAACTAAATTTGGTTTGAACTTGATTGGATCAAGTTCAATTCATTTATTAGATAAGCTAAGTGCAAGGAAGAACTAGTCCTAGTTCAACTAGGACTTAGGTCAACCCAATTTTTTATTTAATTAAAAAATTTAATTAAAATAAATTTAATTTAACCTAATTTAATTAAGTTTTAAATTATTTTATGACCTAATTTAATTAAGTTGAATTAATTCTAATTTGATTTGATTTGAGAAATCATATTTGACCAAGTCAAACATGGAATCCTAGTAAGACTAGGATGAAGGGAAAATCCTGATTTTTCGGATCAGATTCATTCAGATCTGATCGAATCAAGAGAGATATTTTAAAAAAAATTTTCATATATTTAGATCAGATCTAAGATATTTTAGATCTCATTTTATAGATCTAATAAATTAAATCTAATTTAATTTATACCTTGATGTTGGGTAATCTGATTACCATTTGATGATCCTACTGATTGCCTGAGATTCTGGATCTAGCCACGCAAGTGCCTGGCCTCTATCGGTATCCACTTGGGTTGGATCTAGAGATCTTCTCCTTCTTTATCACCTCTCCAAAAATTAGATCTAGATTTGATTTGGAGGATCTTCAAAACTCCTTCTGAAGATCAGTAATCCTCTCTGCAGCAGTGCTGCCTTCTTCCTTTCTCGTCAGTATTTTCTTGTCAGTATTTTCTTCCCTGGATCACACCAAACTGAAGCCCAACTTTCCTTGGGCGTGGAGAGAAGAGAGAGGATTAGAAGATGGCATGGAGGAGAGAGAAGGGTAGTCTTAGGGCATGGCTAAGAGAAAACTCTCATGGAAGTGGGGCACAGACAGGGTTTACATAGACGTTGCTGCGCCATGCAGTGCCATATCATCCCAGCCAATCATGTTGCTTCATGCAATCAGATCTAAATCTGATTAGTGGGATGACATCACCTGATCCAATTAGATGGGAGCTCCATAAATTCATCCTTAGATGGCAGCCAAGATTGGTCAAAGTCTATAGCTAGGGGTCACCTAAGTAGAAACCAAGAAGCAACCTGGAGTCCCATCCATATGGGACTCCAGGCATCCCTATCCATAGGCGCACGCCTCCCTAGGTGTGCACCCCCTCCTTTCCAAATTCTAGCAAGGGGACAAGCCCCTATCTGCTCTCTAATAAGTGCATGACACATGGGCAGATGTCCAAGGGTCGAAGGTCAATGTTTGACCAAAGTCAAAGGACAAGAATTTGCAGGTGACGGAAAATGGCAGGTGTTGTCTCAAATTTATCTCATAAATTAAGACAACCCTTTTCTAACCTAGACAAGCTTTAGTCAGATCAAGTAAAGGTACCTGAGTGAGCACAAATTCATTTAACTCAGTCGAGATAACTTTTAATGATAATAGAAGAAGAATGTTAGGTTCAATCATGTGCTAACATGATTTTCTTGAACCTAATTGAATCTAATTCAAATCAATTGAACTAGGTTAGTCCAATTGATGATATCCAGATCCAAACTCTTATTTGTGTGACCCAGTTAGGTTCAGCTCTATATGGTAATGGGATATGTCATGATCTCTATCATTGACATCATCGAAACTCCTTTCGATGGATCAGAACTCTTTTGATTCAGACAATCAGAATGATTGATCATCCAAATCATTCTAATTGCTCCCAAAATCCACCAGTGACACCTACCAGTGTTTGGTGGCAACCCATCAAAATTGAAAATGAACCTCTCAGTGTAGCTACTTGTATGATTAAGATCTTCTATCTTGAGCCCCGATCAGATTAGGGTTAAGGTGAACTCGTCAAACCTTAATTTCTATCATATGATTTAATCATTCAATTCAAGTCCAATATGAAAACCTTAGTAGAAACTCTTTCTATTATTTCACTCTACCATGGCCATGGGCTTATGGACTTGATTCTCATGATCATCATAGGGCTGCTCCTCATCCATCGAGGTAGATAGATTCTCTCTTGGTGCAATCCGATTCCTACAATGAACATGCTATAGCCAACATACACCTCAGAATTTTGAATCGCTAGAAGATTGAGTCATGGTGTAGTCAAACTATAACACCCTCAAGGTGAACTATCGATGCACCTTAGGTCAATGAACCAGATGCACCACCGTATCTTCGAGTCAGTCATTGACGAGAAGGTAGACTTCCTTATGATTGCTCGAGGTTTGTCACGCTCAGTGCCCTTGTTCTCTAACGAGTACTTGTACTCTCACTCCGATGTCTCTATACTATAGACTTAAGACTCATCTACTATGAAGAAGTGATTGTACACCAACCTTTCGGATCAATCACCATCCTCACGATGATCTTACGGTCGGAAGCATTTTATGAGTTAATAATGAAAATTCTTGTCTTAAATTTTCAACTCTTGAAAATAAGAATTATCATTACCATTAACTCAAGGAATGTATCATAGACACTAAATATATATTTATGATAAAAAATAATTTATTTTATTATTTATAGTTAAAATTATAATTTTGCTCCTAGAAGTGTATTACAAGTGTCAGCCAATTCTAGCTTCTAGGGCACACATATCTAACATATGATCCATTCATCTTGCGCCACCTATATCCCACGCCCCCCCACTCCCACTCGATCTATTTTGTGTGACAAAAACTCCCTCTCCCTGGTCTTCACACATGCCCACTCCTCTCCTCTATTTCTCTTATGGCAATTAGTTGTGGCCTTGGTCAAAGGAGGAAGTTTGAATTTGATTTGAACTTTCCTTTGGATGGAGTTTTAGGAAACAAAAACTCCTACCATGCATGATGCCCTCCTCTCCCTATTTTCTCTCTTTTTGTTTAGTGGAAAAGAGGAAGATTTGTGCAACATTTCTTGGTGGTCAACACCTAAAACATAGGAGGGGACACCTAAGTGTTGAGCGCCCCAACTAGTTGCCTAATTAGATCTTTCCTAGTCTAAGAATTTGACCCAATAAGGACTCCTCTATATCTCTCTATATAGGATGAATTTTAGGTTAATTTTTGGATATGTTCTAGACCATTGAGAGATATTTGGGGTGTGAGAAAATCAGGGAGAAATAATATTGGAGCATGGGGATTTCATAGATACTAAACTAGATGTCTAGGTGAGAGAATAGAGAAGAAGAAGAGGATTTTCTTCAAGGATTGTCTTGTTCCTCTCTTTTCCTCCTCCTTTTTGAGATTATTTGAGAGTGTCTCAGATCTGTAATCTCTCCTCCTTCCTCTCATTTTTGAAAGAATCCAAATCTAAAAGAAGAAAGCATCGGATCGACTATCAAAGAAGGATCAGCACAGTACTAGCATACTGTGCTGATTTCCTACGTAAGACTTCTGATCATGGTTCGTGGGCTCGTGTGGATGACAACTAGAGGATGAATATGTGTGAGGCTCGTAACATCATCCTCAAGCCTGGCTCAATAAGTTAGAATGTCTAACTTGGATAGGTAACGGATCTGATCTATTCTACATACCTGCATTAGATATAGTGTAGATGCATGTTGATGTGATCAAAATGTTTTATTTTTCTCCTTATGTTTAATTTTTGATTTAATGTCATACCATAATCATATAATAGGATATTAGATATAGGGTATTCTCTAGTGTTAAAAATTAATTTTGATTAATTTTAGTCTTCCACTGCCTAATCTCGAAAAAGTTTTAAGATCTAGCCCTGAAACCCTAGATCTGGTTCCTTAAATTGATATCAGAGCCTAGGTTGATTATTACATGATTATGTGTGCATATTTAGATTATTTCTTAGATTAGTTCTAATTTATAATCTAATTATTAAATCTAAAATTAAAAATCATGATCACACGAACTGCTATAAGATTGTCCTACTGTAAGGTTTATCCCTTATAGTGGAGAGGTTGTCCTAGTTCGTGTAGATCTGCTTCTTATCATAAATTTATTAAATATGATCTAATTTTATTTATAATTTATTAGATTTAAAATTATGTGGGTGCAAAATCTAGTTGATGCCAGAATCGATGCTGGAGTTGGAGAGGATGAGATCGTCGCTGGTGACCTGCAAAACAAATCTCGCCTGAAGTCGAGGGTGGTGTCTTCGATAAGACCCCCCGACGATCAAGTCAGCTCTTTTGACCAATAGAAATGGAGTGCTCAGAGAAGTTTTGGTAGAGTTTTGAGAAGAATAATGAGAGATTAGAGAAGAAAGCATATCTGGAGGATCTCTTAAGTAGGTGAAGCCTATAACAAACTGATAGTGATAGCTGCAACCGCCTGATAGTGGACCGTTCGGGGTCACGTGAAGTTTATTATGAAAGGTAGTATCTATTATCACGACGAATCTATTGTCATGATATGCAGGTGGTTGAGATTTAATTATTGAAGTTCGAACTGAACCGCTATCAGTAGCAAGAAAGGTTTGACTAGGAGAAGCCCTTCGAATGAATGCAAGAAATTTGGAAGGAGTTCGACTGACGAAGAAATTCGTTTGGAAAGAGAGTTCATCTAAAGAAGAAGTTCAGAGAGAATTCGACTGAAGGAGAAGTCCATCTAGAGAAGATGTCCAAAGGAAGTTCAATTGAAGGAGAAGTCCATCTGAAGGAGAAGTCTGGAGGATGTTCATTTGATGGAGAAGTCCGTCTGGAGGAGAAGTTCGGAGAAAGTTTATCTAGTAGAGAAGCCCATTAGGAGAGAGTTCGTCCAAGCAGTCCCAAAGATCAGTAGGCATACTAAAGGTCGGTCAACACAGGGACAAGTAAAGCCATGGTTGAAGCTCTTCCACGATCGAGAATCCTTCTCGACCAGGCATTAGTCCGAAGTTTGGCAAGAGCGGGGTTTATCCCCAACAATAGTCCCCTTACTCTCGAGATTGAAATTCAAGGAAAGGGAGTATAGAACAGGCGACTGCCAAAGTTTTGATTCGACTTTAGTGCTAGCAGGACGGGAAGTTTCAGCATTTATCATGCTAGCGCTGAAGCCTCCTTAAATGTGAAGTGATCTAAAAAGATAAATTTCAAAACTCCCACTGAGATGCTGCCCCAAGTATGGTGCAATTATGGTTCTGTCAACTACCAGTCGCCTGTCGCAAGGAGTGGGACACGCATCAATTGGAGACTGGCTGGAGGAGCCTTTCCATCATTATCACTTCAAACTCTATGGGATATTTAGATCTGGCACTTTCTCCTGAGGACTCTTTCTTCCTTACACTCTTCTCTTTCCTTCTGCTATTTTCTTTCATCTGCCTAAGAGCACTTTGATTCCTTCTTTTGATTTCTTTGCTTGCCAGCATTTTTTCCATTCATTTTCTACCGTGCCAGTCATCTCGTTGATCTTCCAAACCTAACTTGGTTAGCTTCAAAATCTTTCTCTTAATTATTTCTACATCTTTTGCATCTCGTTCTTTCGATTTCTCCATAGAAATCCTATATTTTATTTTCATCAATTTCTAGGATTTTTCTATATTTGAGTTTGATCCAAATGTCTTCTGAAACCACTCAGTCATCCAATTCTTGGAGTCTGTCCAATCCAACCTCTCGAAACCCCAACTCCGATGAGGAGGCCAAACTCAGAAGTGTATCCCATTCGACCTTTATACCCGGCACTATTTCTTACTCTCTATCCTTAGATGACCTTTCACTGATCAGGATCCAATACGTGGTCCCTCTCGAGTATGAACTAGAACTTCCTGGACCCACCGACCGGGCTTACTCTCCTCCACCTAGCCGATTTTGTCTATACTTGAAAACTCTTCATGCTGGACTAAGGCTTCATCTCCCATCTTTTGTAATTAGTCTTTTTCGCTTGCCTTCGTAGTACCGAACTCCTTTAGGTTTTTTATTGGATTCCTCTCTCTTTGCCATCTTGCCGAAGTTCGTCCAACCATCTTCTTATTTAGGAATACTGCACCTTCAAGCACCATCCTTTCGCAAAGGATTGGTGGTACTTTTCTCCCTAGTTTGACAAGAAGGGATGATTGAAAGAAGCCCCTTCTTCTATCCATAACTAGAAGGAGAGGTACTTTTTTGTATCTTGCCAAATTTTAATGCTAGGGCTTCCTCTTTGGGGTCTTCTTAGAGAGTCAATCCGCAGAGCTTCTAGTTTAGATAGGGATGATCTTGACTCTCTTGGTAAACTTAAGAATTACCAGGCTCCCCTTCTATCTAAACTCTTGAAGGATCAAACTTTGTTCGATATGGGTTTGAGTCCCCTCGACCCAGTTGGTACTTTTCTGCAAGCTTTGAATTTTCATAGGATTTTGTATGTATGTGGATGATGCTGATTATGATTGCAGAGATGGATGCTCGAGCAGTTGACAGACTTCCCAAAGGACTTCATGCCCGAAAAAGAAAGAAAAAAGTATCAGGAGAGAGTTTAAAGAGGGTGAAGATTACCGCCCCAAGCTCCATGGCTCCTCCCAATGTCACTACCACTTTTGAAGCTGTCAAGAGCGTCGAAGTCCCTTGCATTGCCAAGGTTCCCCCCGTTGCCAAAATTGATGTCGTTGGGGGTTTGGTGTCTCTTGTGTCTGTGAGTTTCCACACCGAAGATCATCCTATCGAGAGAGAAGGGGGAGAGGAGAAGAAAAAGAAGAAAAAGTCGGCTGTTGTAAAGGTGCAATGCAAGGCTCGTCCTAGTCGATCCAATGATAATGATGACTTGGAAGAGGGCTCCTTCAGCACCTCGAACACCATATGGGAGCTAGTCAATAAGTTTGCCTTATCCGAGGTCATAGATAAGATGGTCAACCTTGATGATGCCTAGCTCACCTGGGACTCTCTTGGCACATTCCTTCAGGTAATCATCCCGCTACATCTCTTCTTTCTTTCCCCTCTAATGCCTGTATAACTCTATTTGCTCCTTACAGTCGGGTCACCAATTGCTAGCATACATCAAAAAGGTGAACCATTTGAAGTTGGAGTCATCAAGGGTTCAAGACAACCTCCAGGCTGAATTGATTGCCTTCGGGAGAGGACCGTTGAAGCTGATTGTCTCTTGGAGGAGAAGATGGCCATGGTTGGGCTTCTTCAGGAGGCACTATGGAAGGAAGAGCTCATTTTGGTGGGGTCGCAGGCTGCTTTGGCTTTGGAGGAAGAGAGAACGAAAAAAGTCGAGGTCAGGATTGCCAAATTAAAGGATGAAACCTCAAGATAGATCTTGAAGGCAAAGGTCCAAGCGGTGGAGGAGTTCAAGGTTTTGTCTGAAATGATGGACCTGAACGTTGCATTTAGCTAAGAGGCTTTTCAAAAGGGGTACGAGCTCTATGAGGATCGAGTGGCTGGGAAGTTCCCCAAACTTGATCTCGATTTTCTTTATGGAGACATCTCCGATGAAGAGATTGGACCATCAGCTATTGCGGCCAACCCTTATCCTATCGAAGCAATCCTTGAGCCCTCCAAGCCTGCTGTCGAGATGTCCGAACCCGTGCTAGAGCCCGAGGTTGTCCCTAAAGCACCGGGCTCCCCTACTGCTCCTTTCGAATCAGCTGAACTGGCTCCTGGGTTTGTGACTGCTGCTGGAGTGCCGAGCTCCTCTCCTATTTCTCCTCCTAAGGTTGGAGGTTCTTGATAATTATATTTTTTTTTACTTTGCCCCATACTCAAAGAACTTTAATTAATGAAAGTAAATTACTTTTTATCAATACCTTCGAGTGCTTTTGAATATTTTTCATGCATTGGATGTAGTCCCCTGTCAATGCCAATCCGCTACCTCAGGGCGTCCCTTTGAAGGCTCATCTTAAACATTTGAGGAAAGAAATTCATCAGCTGTAAAAAAAATTGAAAAAAATAGAAGATGAACTTCAGAGATCTAAGAAGAATGCTTCAAAAGCCACAATCGAGGTCACCAACCCTCGCAAGCTATACATGCAAAATTCTACAAGTTTTGCCATCAGGAAGGGTGTCTTCGAGAAGGAGCTTGCCGAACTCAAGAAAAATGCCAACGATAAGTATTTGGTATTAACGACGAAGATCAACTCCCTCGAGGTCAGGCTTAAAGCAGCCAAGGAGAAGATTCGATTGTTAGAAGGGAGTTCGCCGTGGTCCTCTAACAAAGCACGCTATGAGTGGGATTGGTCGAAGAAATTCTCCATGCTCTAGAAGTAGTTGCATGATGCCAAGCTCACTCACGATACTTATCGGTTGGGTTAGACTGAAAGAATATCCAAACTTGAGCAGAAGCTTCGTGCCACAGAGAGTGAGGTGGTCCAGCTCCAAAAGTAGCTCGCTGATAGCTATTATTCGGGATCGAGCGGCAAATCGGAGTAGGTTGCAGCCTTAAGGAGGATCATGGGTGAACTCTTTGAATCCATTAGGCAGGAGAAGGTTGAGGTTCAGTAGCTGAAGATCCAACTAGCTTGCGAGTAGCAAGCTATTAAGGATGTAGAAGCTGAATCGAAGGTTAAAGGAAGAGGTTGCGGGAGTCAAAGGAGAACTACCGAGAGCTACCAATGGGCTGATCAGATGTTTCATGATAATTTGATGAGGAGGAAAGAGCTTGAAGAAGAGATCATCATTCTGAAGAAATCCTTAGTACTGGATAGCAGTCTGAAGTCTGAGGAATTCGATCCTTCTTAGGATTTTACTCATCCTTCTATTTTGTACTTGGTTTTATAGACCCTCGTTTTGTAACTATCCTTAACTTTAATAAAATGGCACTTTCTTCTATTATCCTCTTGCGTGGATTAGATGTTTATCGACTCTTTTATTCTCTTTACCTTCCCTTTTAGCAGGATGAGCATCGAATAGTATTTTCCCTCTATTTTAAGCAACTAGGGATTTTTACCCATGTTAGGATGAGATCGTCGGGGCATTCTTTGCTTTTGCTAGGATGAGGTTCTCCTCCTATTCCTAGCAAGGATGTAGGGGCGCAAAAAGGGTCATTGAAAGGATCTCTTCTCGCATCCTGACTTAAGTAATCAAGATCTTTGCTTTAGCTCTGTGTTAGGATGAGGTTCTCCTCTTGTTCCTAACAAGGCTATAAGGGCACAAAAGGGCCATTGAAAGGGCCTCTTCTCACATCCTGACTTATGTAACCAAGGTCTTCGCTTTAGCTAAATATTAGGACAAGGTTTTCCTCCTATTCCTAATTGGGCTATAGGGGCACAAAAGGGCTGTTGAAAGGGACTCTCCTTGCATCCCAACTTAGTAATCAAGGTCTTTGCTTTAGCTCTATGTTAGGATGAGGTTTCTTCTCCTATTCCTAATAGGGCTTGGAGCACAAAAAGACATTGAAAGGGCCTCTTCCTGTATCCCCGACTTAAGTAATCGAGGTCTTTACTTTAGCTCAATGTTAGATGAGATTCTCCTTTTGCTCTAACAGGACTATAAGGACACAAAGAGCCATTGAAAGGGCCTCTCCCATAATCGCAGCTTGAGTAATCGGTTCACTTTAGCTAAATGTTAGGATGAGGATCTCCTCCTGTTCTTAACAAGACTATAGGAGCACAAAAGGGCCATTGAAAGGGCTTCTCCCTGCATCACGGCTTGAGTAACCGAGGTCTTCGCTTTAGTTCGATGTTAGGATGAGGTTTCCCTCCTATTCCTAACAGGACTATAAGGGCACAAAAAGAACGTTGAAAGAATCTCTCCCCACATCCCGGCTTAAGTAACTAATGTCTTCACTTTAGCTCAATTTTAGGATGAGGTTCCCCTCTTATTCCTAACAGGACTATCGGAGCACAAAAGGACCGTTGAAAGGGTCTCTCCCCATATTCTGGCTTGAGTAATCGAGGTCTTTACTTTAGCTCAATGTTAGGATGAGGTTTCCCTCCTGTTCCTAATAGGACCAACTTCATCTAATGATAAAGTTCGGAAGGCTATTTCATATCATCATAGATTTGCACCAAGATCGAAGATATTAAAATAAAAAGATTTTATTGAAATGAGATCATTGATAGTACATGTGTAAGTTCTCCGAGCTCCATGGGCGTGTGAGATCGATGCCTCCGAGCTTCTTCAAGTAATAAGTTATAGGTTGGATGACCTCTTTGACTTTGTAAGAATCTTTCTAGTTTGGGATGAGCTTCCCTTGATTTTGAGATTGTGAAACGGTTGCTCGTCGAAGTACCCAGTCTGCCACTTTGAATATTTTATCTTTGACTCTTGAGTTATAGTAGTGGGCCACTCTTCATTTATAAGCAGACATCCAAACATGGGCTTGTTCTTATTTTTCCTCTAGTAGATCAAGGTTTGCTCTGAGATCCTATGAATTTCATTGCTTACTGAAGGCTACAACCCATGCCGATGATAGCTTGAGCCCTATCGGGATGACTGCTTCCATTTTGATAGCCAGAGCGAATGATGTTTCTCTAGTTGGCAGCTTTTGGGTAGTTTAGTATGCCCATAGGACATGGTAAAGCTCGTCTACCCATGTCCCTCTTGCTCTTTCAAGCTTTGTCTTGATGCCTCGCAATAAGATTCTGTTAGTCACTTTTGCTTCACCGTTCACTTACAGATGAGCTACTGACATGAAGTTATGGGAGATGTTCAAATCTTCATAGAACTTAGCAAACTTCCTCCTAGCAAATTATCACCCAATGTCTGTAATAAGGGTTTGGGGCAGGCTAAATCTATAAACAGTCAACTTTCAAATGAAGTCTTGCACTTTGGCTTCAGTAATCTTTACCAAGGATTTGGCCTCGATCCATTTGATGAAGTAGTCGATCGCAACTAAGAGAAACTTTCATTATCTAGGTGCCATCAGGAAGGGGCCAAGTATATCTATTCCCCATTGTGCAAATGGCCAAGTGGTGCTTAGTGGGGTAAGCTTGGAGGTCGGCTCTCTTTGTATATTTACATTTTTTTGATAGTGGTCGTACTTTCTAACATATTCGATGCAATCATGGTGCATAGTCGACCAATAATAACCTTGCCGAAGCAGCTTGTGAGATAGGGATATGGCATCCAGATGGTTTCCACAGATTTCTTCATGCACTTTTTATAATATAAAATCAGCCTCGGAAGGTCGAAGACATCTTAAAAGTGATAAAGAATATGATCTCTATAGTTTGTCTTTGTAAAGTAAATACTGGGAGGCTTGGTTCCTCAACTTTTGAGCTTTCTTTGGGTCATGAGGGAGAGTTCTGCCTCTAAGATAAGCAGTCAATGGATCAATCCAATAGGGCTCATGATCAATCTGCATGGCAGTCAGCGGCTCTTCCAATCTTGGGCATTTTAGTACTTTAAAGTAGACTTCCTTCGAAAGTTCATTAGGGGCAAGTATGGCTAATTTGAATAGAAGGTCGACTCTGACATTTTTCATCCTTGGGATCCATTGGATATTGAAACTGTTAAATGTTGGGGTCAAGCTCTTCACTTTCTCAAGATATTTTATCATATTTTTCTTTCGAGCCTCATAATCATCGATGACTTATCCCACTATCAACTGTGAATCACTATAAGTTTGGAGCTGATCTGCTTCTAGTTCTTTCACTATCTTCAGCCCCATTATTAGAGCTTCATATTTTGCTTCATTGTTCTTTGCAGAAAACTCAAAAGGTAGTGCATACTCGGCAATAACTCCTTCCGGGTTGACCAAGATCAGTCCAACTCCTGTACTGGAAGCATTGGAGGAGCCATCTACATACAGGGCCCAAAAATCTTTGGAAAAGTCCACTCTTTCATTAGGGAAGCTAGGTTGTAGCCCCAAAATGCTGGCCTCATTTTGCTCAGGTTCGGCATCATCTAAGTGAAGGGAAATCCTGATTTCCCGGTCCAGGTTCGTCCAGATCTGATTAGATCAAGAGATATATTTCAAAAATTTTCTCTTGATCTCAATCAGATCTTGATAAGTTTCAGATCTGATTCTTATTATTTTAATAAATAAAATAAAACAAGATAAATTAAATCAAATTTAATTTACCTGATTTGGGTAATCCTATTACCCTGTAGATGATCCTGATTGCAGCGGAAGGTTCTGGATCTAAGCCACGCAAGCGCCTGGCCTCTACCGGTATCCACTCGGGTTGGATCTGGAGAACCTCTTCTTCTCTATCACACCCAAAAATCAGATCTGGATCTGATCTGGAGGATCTTCAAAACTCTTTTGAAGATCTGCAGTCGTCCTTTTGCAGCAGCGCAGCCTTCTTGCTTTTGATCGCCTTTCCTTGATCTGAATCGCACCAACCTAAATCCAAAACACTTTTGGACGTGGAGAGCAAGGGGAGAAGAGACTATGGCATGGAGAAGGAGGGGAGAGGCAGCCTTGGGGCGTGTCTAATATCATTAGAATTAGGGTTGGGCACAGGGTCTTATTTATAGACCTCTTGTGATCCAACTCCTCTTCCTCTCAACCAATCACAACCCTTTGTGAAATCAGATCTAAATCTGATTGTTGGAATAGAGATCCCCTGGATTCCTCCTTAGAGGGCGCCTAAAGACCAGTCAAACTGGATTCTTAGTAAGAACTCTAATTGGAATCCAAAAGGGAGGTGGAGTCCTTGTCCAACAAGGACTCCTAGGCGCCTCCTACTTGGGCTCACGCCACCCTTGGCGTGCGCCCTTCTCCTTGCCAGGTTCTGGCAGGGGGACAGGCCCCCACCAGCTCTCCAATAGGTGCATGACATGTGGTCAAAAGTCAAAGGGTCAATGGTCAACGTTTGACCAGTCAAAGGTAGACTTTTGACCAAAGTCAAAGAACAAGAAATGGCAGGTGACCAAAAATGGCAGGTAATGTCTTACAAATAAGACAACCTATTCTGACTTGGACAACCTCCAGTCAGACCATATGAAGGCCTCTGATTGAGCACAAACTCCTTTGGCTCAGTCAGGACAACTTATTTATGATAGTAAAAGAAGAACGTTAGGTTCAATCGAGTGCTAGCACGATTTTCTTGAACCTAATTGAATCTCATTCAGATCAATTGAACTAGATCAGTTCAATTGATGATCACCAGATTCAAACCCTTGTTTGTGTGACCCAGTTAGGTTCAGTTCTGTATGGTAATGGGATATGTCATGATCTCTATCATAGACATCATCGAAACTCCTTTCGATGGATCAGAACTCTTCTGATTCGAACAGCTAGAATGATCGATCATCTAAATCATTCTAATTGCTCCCAAAATCCACCAGTGACACCTAGCAGTATATGGTGGCAACCCATCAGAGCTGAATGCGAACCTCTTGGTGCAGCTACCTGTGTGATTCAGTTCTTCTATCTTGAGCCCCGATCAGATTAGGGTTAAGGTGAACTCGTCAAACCCTAGTCTCTGTCATATGATGTAATCATTCGATTCGAGTCCAATGTGAAAATCTAAATAGAAACTCTTTCTATTATTTCACTCTACCATGGCCATGGATTTCTGGACTTGATTCTCATGATCATCATAGGGCTACTCCTCTACCACCGAGGTAGATAGATCCATCTTGATGCAATCCAGTTCCTACAATGAACATGCTATAGCCAACATACACCTCAGGGTTCCATATGGCTAGGAGACCGAGTAATGGTGTAGTCAAACTATAACACCCTCAAGGTGAACTGCCGATGCATCTCAGGTCAAAGAACCAGACACACTACTGCAGCATCGAGTCAGTCATTGACGAGAAGGTAGACTCCCTAATGACTACTCGAGGTGGTCACGCTCAGTGCCCTCGTTCTCTAACGAGTACCTGTACTCTCGCTCCGGTGTCTCCACACCGTAGACTCAAGACTCATCTACTAAAGAGAAGCGATTGTACACCAACCTTCCGGATCAATCACCATCCTCGTGATGATCCTATGGTCGGGAGCTGTTTATGAGTTAATAATGATTATTCATGTCTTAAATTTTCAACTCTTGAAAATATGAATTATCATTACCATTAACTCAAAGGATGTATCATAGACACTAAATACACATATGTGACAGAAAATAACCCATTTTATAATTATAGTCAAAATTATACAATTTTGCCCCTAGAAGTGTATTACAAGTGTCAGCCAATTCTGGCTTCTAGGGCACATATATCTAACAATCTCCCACTTGTCCTAAAGCCAATTGGCTACAAGTCTAAGTCCCATCTTCTCAAGGTGGGCTTCGATCTTCTGTTGGCCCAACGGCTTTGTAAGTGGGTCTGCCACATTATCTGTGGAGTTGACTCTCTTGACCTCAACGTAACCTTTCTCAAGGTAATCGCGGATGAGATGGTATCACCATTTGCTTGGAACTCTTCCAGCATAAACAGTCTGCCAGATGTCGACTTTCGATCATCTATATCGGATATGAAGTCCGAGTCTGTGTATCCCTGGATCAGGAGTTCTCCATTACCAAAGACCAACATCATATCCTTAGTTCTTCTCAAGTACTTAAGGATACATTTCACAGAAGTCCAGTGTTCTTCACCTGGATTTGACTGATATCTGCTTGTGACACTCACAGCATGGGCTATATCAGGTCGTGTACATAGCATGGCATACATGAGGCTCCCTATTGCAGAAGCATAAGGGATCTTGCTCATGCGTTCTATTTCCTCAGGTGTGCTGGGGCACATCTTCTTGGAAAGATGAATACCATGTCTGAAGGGTATTAATCCCCTCTTAGAGTTTTCCATACTAAACCTCTTTAGTACTTCCTCTATGTACATCTTCTGTGAAAGTCCTAGCATCCTATTCGGTCTATCCCTATAGACCTTAATTCCTAGAATAAAGGATGCTTCACCTAGGTCTTTCATGGAGAATTCCTTGGACAACCACATGTTGACTGATGTCAACATGGGAATATCATTCCCAATAAGGAGGATGTCATCCACGTACAATACGAGGAAGACAACAGTGCTCCCACTGACCCTTTTGAAAACACATGGTTCCTCTTCGTTTTTGATGAAACCAAACTTTTTGATCACATCATTGAAACGAGTGTTCCAGCTCCGAGATGCTTGCTTAAGTCCATATATGGACCTTTGCAGCTTGCAAACCTTGTGATCAGTATCACTGGATGTGAAACCTAGCGGCTGTTCTATATAGATATCTTCCTCAAGATATCCATTTAGGAATGCCGTTTTCACGTCCATTTGCCATATTTCATAATCGAAATAGGCTGCAACAGCAAGCAATGTGCGGATGGATTTTAGCATAGCTACCGGGGAAAAGGTATCCTGATAGTCAATGCCTTCACATTGACTATAACCTTTTGCCACTAGTCTAGCCTTGAATGTCTCCACATTCCCATCTGCACCAATCTTTCTCTTGAAGATCCATTTACACCCAATAGGTACTATACCTTCTGGTGGATCTACCAAGGTCCAGACTTGGTTTGAGTGCATCGAGTCAATTTCTGACTTCATTGCCTCAAGCCATTTCTCGGAGTCGATATCTGATATCGCCTCGTTGTAGGTTTTGGGATCATCACCATGAGCACCATTACCTATGAGGAACATTTCCTCTATATCCTCTGAAATAATACCTAAGTATCTTTCAGGGGGACGGAAAACTCTTTCCGATCTACGAGGTGGAGGAGGTAGTGTTCTTATTGGCTCAACCTGATTTGGTTCCACTTGGTCCTTAGCTCTTTCTGCTTGTGAGACTTTCTCATCAAGCTTAATCTGCTTTCCAATGCCGCTATCTTGAATAAACTATTTTTCAAGAAATATGGCATGTCGACTCACAATCACATTGTGGTCTTCTGGAATGTAGAAATAGTATCCTAATGACTCTTTAGGATATCCTATGAATCGAGCTCTAAAGGACCTAAATTCTAACTTGTCCGCTTGTTGTCTTTTGACATAAGCCGGACAACCCCAAATTCTGAGATGACTCAGACTTGGTTTCTTACCGTGCCATATCTCATACGGTGTGGTAGGAACGATTTTAGAGGGAACCCTATTCAGTAAATAGATTGAAGTTAATAATGAATATCCCCAAAGAAAATCTGGGAGGTCTGTGAAGCTCATCATGGATCGAACCATATCCAATAGAGTCCGATTTCTCCGTTCTGAAACCCCATTGAGTTGAGGTGTTCCTGGTGGAGTCCATTGAGAGACTATGCCATTTTCCTTAAGATAGTCTAGAAATTCCTGGCTAAGGTATTCACCTCCTCGATCTGATCGAAGAACCTTAATGGGTTTTTCAGTTTGTTTTTCTACTTCATGTCTGAATTCTTTGAACTTTTCAAAGGCTTCAGACTTATGTCTCATAAGATACACATACCCATACCTAGACAGATCATCGGTAAAGGTAATGAAGTAGACAAAATTGCCTCTAGCCGGCACATCGAAATGGGCCGCACACATCAGTATGTACTAGGGCAAGGAGATCTGTGGCCCTCTCCCCATGTCCAACAAAAGGGAGTTTAGTCATTTTGCCTTGAAGACAAGATTCACAAGTTGGATATGACTCAAAAGTCAATGGACTCAATAGCCCATTTTTCTCCAATTTGTTAATCCTATCTTCTGCTATATGACCTAATCTCAAGTGCCATAGATATCTGTCGTTTGGACTATCCCTAGGTCGTTTGGCATTCACGTTTTGCTCGATAGTTAAAATAGGTACATCAATATGCAACTGATAAAGACCATTAACAAGGAAACCATTTGCAATTTTATTTCTTTCATAAAGAATGTTACAATGGTCCTTAAAGAAGGTGATCACATAACCTTCTTGTGCTAAGCATGAAACAGAAATCAAATTCCTGCTAGCTGCAGGCACATAATAACAGTCTTTTAAAACTAAGTCTAAACCAGATGGTAATCGCAGAGGGTATGTTCCCACGGCTACTGCAGCAACTCTTGCTCCATTACCGATCGCGTAGGATCATGTCTCCATCCCTCAGCCTCCTGCTATCCTCAAGACCCTGCATAGAAGTGCACAGATGAGCACTAGAACCAGAGTCAAGCACCCAACTGGATGCAGAAGTAAACCGTAAGGTTAGACTCAATAACGAGCATACCTCCAGAAGGACCTTCCTTCTTGTTCTTCAGGGTGGCCAGGTAAGTAGGGCAGTTTCGCTTCCAATGGCCGTTGCTGTTGCAATGGAAATACTTTCCTTTGCCATCGACCTTCTTCTTCGGTTCTGCCTTCTTCTTCTTTGATCCTTCTACCTTTTGCTTTTTCACAGACTTCTTTTTCTTTCCATAAGACTTTCTTTTGGAAGAAGTCCATTCCATAGCAAGAACTGAGCCTTTAGAACCTTTCATAGAAAGCTCAGCGGTAACCAGCATATTCATCAACTCGGCCAAGGAATTTTGAAGTTTATGCATGTGGTAATTCATGATGAATTGCCCATATGCATCAGTCAAGGATTGCAAAATAATATCGTTCTGCAAATCCAAGTCCAACTTCACACCGAGCTTCTCAAGCTCTTCCATGTCCTTGATCATTGTCAGACAGTGATCTTGGACTGACTGCCCATCATGCATCTTAGCCTTAAAAAGTCATTTCGTGACTTGATATTTGGCTGCGCGACTCTGTTCACCAAACATCTCCTGCAGGTGAGCCAACATTTGGCGAGCAGTCCCGATATCTTCATGTTGGCGCTGGAGCTCATCAGACATCGAGCCCAACATGTAGTATCTGGCCTTATTGTCTTCGTCAATCCATTTTTCCAGAGACGCTCTCTGTTCAGTGGATGGACGAGCTGGTAAGGTGGGAGGGTCCTGGTCCAAAACATGTGTTAACTTCTCTGAACCCAAAACAATTTTGTAGTTCCTGAGCCAATCTTTATAATTGGGTCCAGTCAGTCTATGTGTGTCTAGGATACGTGCCAGTGGGTTGGACGCAGACATTTTCCTGTAGAGAGTCAAAGATTCTAGTTAGATACTGTAATTTTAACTTGACCAATTTGTTTAGGATTTTATTTTTAAACAAATTAGCTCCCACTATTTTCTCGGATCCCTACACTCCCTCTGTAGAGATGCAAAAATCTCCGTGATTGATGATTTCTAGTGGTGGTGGGTCTCACCAACTGACTCATCACCTACCTAATAGTTATTGGTGATGGCTTAGCCAATATGAACAACTCTTGTCAATGATTCTCTAATCATGGTGCACCCAAACTTGGTCTCTAATTCATGAATCTCACCGTATCCGGAATATTGATCCACTCCTTAGTTAAGTCAGACCCACCATTTGCATAGACTGGGTTCTTAATTGGGTCTCTCACCGTATCCAAATATTGAGCCCAACTCATCCTCCAGCCCATAGCATCCAATGCCTAATAGACATGGTTGCGTCTTCCCGGTGCAACTGAGCCACTGTATCCAGCCGAGAACAATCAACCCCGGGAAGGGCCCGCACGTCTACAATGGTGGAAGACCTCGACTTAATCTTTTCTTAGGGAGAATTGATTCAGTCTCATTAAACTAGACTTGGCTTAGTCATAACAATTATGACTAACCTAGTGGCATGGTCAGCTTGGATTATTGACCACCTCAATCAGAACTGTGTCAACAGATATGGCCAGGTAAGTGAGACCGGTGGAAGGAATATGCCGTTAACTCGACAAGAACGCATTCAGGTCGAGTAGCTTCCAATTAAAAATCAGTCGGTCGTCTGTCCAAACTTACCTTAGACACCAAATTATTGAGTCAGAACCAATTGGGTTAGCCTACAATCCAGACTCTAACCTCTGAGCCTAATTAGGTCTTGCTTGATCGTGACTCGATCTTGACCCAGACTTAATCCTATTAGGCTGGTCAATTTAAGCATTGTTGATCCCATCTAACCAACTCTTGATTCGGTTTGATCAACCACTTAGACCTAATTGAGCTACCCAAGCCCGAACCCAGTATTATGAATATGTCTTAGATCTGAAATTCTCAATTTTAGACCTAATTAATATTCATAAACTTAATTCTTAATTAAGTTGGGTTCATAAACAAAATATGCACAATAAATCCTAGGGTTTCAGGATCTAGGGTTTTGCAGAAAGTAAGTTTTGGGTTTCTGATTAAGGACGAACACGCAGCACCCCTACACGTCATAAGAACACCCCATCGAATGGAAAGAGAGGGCCTTCAAACCCTTCTTCGTTCTTATGACCGGACGGCCAAGAGGAACGCCTTAATCAGGAACATGTAAATCTACAAAACAGTTATAGATCTATATCATATATCTCATATACAAATTTAGATCTAATCAAGGCATATTTTGCATACATCTCATGTATCAAATCATGCATATTTTCAGATCTAAATTATCACATAATAATCTAAAAAATTAGATTTAAATTGATCTAATCAAAATAAATTCTAATCTAGACAATTATGTAGAACTATTCTACAATTAGTCTAGTCATGCATCTATCATATCTCATATGATATTTAAAATTAAATAATTTTTATTTGCTGTTTATCAGATGTTATTATAACACTTATAATATCAGAAAATAGTAAATAAGAAGATCTAAAATATGATTTAATCAGATTAAATCAAAGACATGCAAAACTATTCTATAAACTATCTATTCTAGAACTAGTCATGCATATCTTCATGTTCTTAGATCCAAATCATTTAATTTTAATTTTTGATTTCAGATCTGATCACATCTCATGTGACATCTAAAATCATTTATTTTCTAATTAAAATAAAATTAAAATCAGATCTAAACAATTTAGAACCAGGCTCTGATACCAGTTGAAGGAAATCCTGATTTCCGGTCCGGTTCGTCCAGATCTGATCAGATCA
>QRFJ01004366.1:77914-117479 GCA_006176705.1 Cocos nucifera | reverse complement strand
GGAAGAAGAGGATTGGATCACAGCTGTTCTATAAATAAGACCTGTATCAATCAGATTGTATGAGATAGAGAGATATGAATGAGATCATAGTTTCTCCACGCTCCAAGGCGCCTCTCCCCTCCTTCTCCACGCCATAGTCTATTCTCCCCTTGCTCTCCACGTCCAAAAGGAATTTTGGAACCTTGGTTTGGTGCGATTCAGATCAAAAAAAAGGCGCATCAAAAAATAAGAAGGCTGCGCTGCTGCAAAGACGACTGCTCATCTTCAAAGAGTTTTGAAGATCCCTCCAGATCAGATCCAGATCTGATTTTGGAGGCGTGATAGAGAAAGAAGAGGATCTCCAGATCCAAGCCGAGTGGATACCGGTATAGAAGGCCAGGCGCTTGCGTGGCCTAAGATCCAGAACTTTCCGCTGCACACAGATCATCAATAGGATATGGATTAACCTTCTCAGATCAGGTAAATTAATTTGATTTAATTTATCTTTTAATTTTTATTTTAATTAAAATAATAAAAATCAGATCTGAAATATATCGATCTATATTAGGATCAAGAGAAATTTTTTGAATATATCTCTTGATTTGATCAGATCTGAACGAACCTGGATCGAAAATTAGGATTTCCCTTCAACTGGTATCAGAGCCCATGGTTTCTAAAATTATTTAAGATTCTGATTTTAAATTTATTTTAATTAAAAAAATAATTGATTTCAAGATGTCATATGAAGATGTGATCAGCATCTGAAATCAAGATTAAAATTAAATAATTTGAATCTAAGATTAAGAAGATATGCATGACTATTCTAGAATAAAATAGTCTATAGATATTCTTGCATATTTTTTTGATTTAATCTGATTAAATCATGTTTTAAGATCTTTTTATTTACTATTTTTGATATTATAATAGTGTTATAAATAACATTTGAAAAATACAAATAAAAATTATTTAATTTTTTGAATACTCATATGAGTAATATGATTGATGCAATGTCTAGACTAGTTGTAGAATAGTTTTCTACATAATTGTCTAGATTAGAATTTATTTTTGATTAGATCAAATTTAAATCTAATTTTTCAGATTATTATGAGATAATTTTAGATCTGAAAATATGAATGATTTGATACATGAGAATGTATGCAAAATATGCCATGATTAGATCTACTTTATATATGAGAATATATGATATAGATCTGATATTGTTTTGTAGTATTGAATGTTTCTGATTAAGACGTTCCTCTTGGCCGTCCGGTCATAAGAACGAAGAAGAGTTAAAGGCCTCTCTTCCCATTCGATGGGGTGTTTCTTATGATGTGTAGGGGTCTGCGTGTTCGTACCTTAATCAGAAACCCAAAACTTACTTTCCTGCAAAACACTAAATCTTGAAATCCTAGGATTTATTGGCATATTTATTTATAAATCCTACTTAATTAAGAGATTAAGTTTAATTAAATATTAATTAAGGTCTAAAATTAAGAAATTTTCAGATCTAAGATATATTCATAATACTGGGTTCGGGCTTTGGGTAGCTCAATTAGGTCTAAGCGGTTGATCAAACCGAATCAAGAGTTGGTTAGATGGGATAATAACAATGCTTAAATTGATCAGCCTAATAAGGATTAAGTCTCGGTCAAGAATCGAGTCCACGATCAAGCAAGACCTAATTAAGGCTCAGAGGTTAGAGTCTGGATTGTAGGCTAATCCAATTGGTTCTGGCTCAACAATTTGGTGTCTAAGGTAAGTTTGGCACAGAACGATCGATTGATTTTTAATGGAAGCTACTTCGACCTGAATGCGTGTCTTGTACGAGTTAATGAATATTCCTTCCATCGGTCTCACTTATCTGGCCATATCTGTTGACACAGTTCCTGAATCCTGAGGTGGTTCAATAATTTCCGAGCTAACCCATGCCAACTAGGTTTTAGTCATAATTGTTATAGACTAAGCCAAGTCTAGTTTAATGAGAACGCTGAATCAATTCTCCCTAAGAAAAGATTAAGTCCTGATGTCTTCCACCATTGTAGATGTGGCGGACCCTTCCGGGTTTGATTGTTCTCGCTGGACTACAAGTGGCTCAGTTGCAACCGGGGAAGATGCAACCATGTCCTATTAGGCATTGGAATGCTATGGGCTGGAGATGAGTTGAAGCTCAATATTCCGGATACGGTGAGAAACTTCAATTTAGGAACGCCAGTTTATGCAAATGGTGGGTTCTGACTTAACTAAGGAGTGAATCAATATTTCGGATACGGTGAGATTCATGAATTAGAGACCAAGTTTGGGTGCAACCATGATTAGAGAATCATTGATAGAAAGAGTTGTCACTCATTGGCTAACCCATCACCAATAACATTTTAGGTGAGGTGATGAGTCAGTTGGTGTGACCCAGCACCACACCACTAAGATATCATTAATCGTGGAGAATTTTTCGCATCTCTACAGAGGGAGTGTAGGGATTCCGAGAAAATAGTGGAAGCTAATTTGTTTAAAATAAGATCCCTAAATAAATTGGTTAAATCAAATTACAGTATCTAACTTAATCTTTGACTCTCTACAGGAATATTCCTGCGTTCAACCCATTGGCAACGTATCCCTGGACCACACATAGATGTACTTGACCCAATTTAATAAAGATTGGCTCAGGAACTACAAAATTGTTTTTGGGTTTTCCGAGAAAGTTAACCATGTTTTGGACCAGGACCCTCCCACATTAACCAGTCCGTCCATCTATTGAACAGAGAGCGTCTCTGGAAAAATAGATTGACGAAGATAAAAGGCCAGTATTACATGTTGGGCTCGATGTCTGATGAGGCTCCAGCGCCACATGAGGATATCGTGAACTGCTCGCCAAATGTTGGCTCACCTGCAGGAGATGTTTGGTGAATAGAGTTCGCGCAGGCCAAATAATTCAAGTGCACGAAATGACTTTTTAAGGCTAAGATGCAGTGATGGGCAGTCAGTCCAAGATCACTGTCTGACAGAATGATCAAGGACATGGAAGAGCTTGAGAAGTCCGGTGTGAAGTTGGACTTGGACCTGCAGAACGATATCATTTGCAATCCTTGACTGATGCTATGGGCAATTCATCATGAATACTACATGCATAAACTTCAGAATTCCTTGGGCCGAGTTAAATGAACTAATGCCTGGTTACCGTTGATGCTTTCTATGATAAGATTCTAAAGGCTCAGTCTTGTATGGAAACGGACTTCTTCCAAAAGAAAGTCTTATGGAAAGAAAAAGAAGTCCTAGTGAAAAAAGCAAAAGGTGAAAGGATCAAAGAAAAGAGGCAGAATCGAAGAAAGGCCGATGGCAAAGGGAAGTTATTTCCATTGCAACAGCGACGGCCCATCTGGAAGCGGAACTGCCCTAACTTTACCTGACCACCCTGAAGAAAAAGAAGGAAGGTCCTTCTGGTAAGGTATGCTCATTATCGAGCAAAACGTGAATAGCCCAAACGACCTAGGATAAGTCCAAACGAAGATATCTATGGCACCTGAAGATTAGGTCATCATAGCAGAATGAATAGGATCAACAAATTGGAGAAAAATGGACTATTGATAGTCCATTGAGCTTCCTTGAGTCATATGCCAACTTGTGAATCCTGTCTCAAGCAAAATGACCAAACTCTCTTTTGTTGGACATGGGTGATGAGGGCCCATCAGATCTACTGTGCCCTAGTACATACTGATGTGTGCGGCCCCATTTTTGATTGTGGCGGCTTAAGAGGCAATTTGTCTACTTCATTACCTTTTACCGATGATCTGTCTTAGGTATGGTATGTATATTTTAATGAGACCACAAGTCTGAAGCCTTTGGAAAAGTTCAAAGAATTCAAGACATGAAGTAGAAAAACAAACAGGAAAACCCATTAAGGTTCTTCGATTAGATCGAGGCAGGTGAATACCCTAGCAGGAAAATTCCTAAGACTATCTCAAGGATAATCGGCATAGTCCTCTCACATGGACTCACCAGGATCACCTCACCAAACTGGATTTTCAAGACGGAGAAATCGACTCTATTAGATATGGTTTTCGATCCATGAATGAGCTTCACAGACCTCCTTGATTTTCTTTGGGGATTACTCATTGTTAACTTCAATCTATCTACTGAACAGGGTCCCCTCTAAAACCGTTTCCTAAAACACCACCGTATGAAGATATAGCAACGGTAAGAAACCAAGTCTGAGTCATCTGCAGAATCTTAGGGTTCGTCCGGCTCAGTCAAAAGACAACAACGGGATAAGTTAGAGTTTAGGTCTTATTCCAGAGTCGACTTCATAGGATAATCCTAAAGATCATAGCATACTATTTACATTCCAGCAAGACCACAATGTGATTGTGAGTCGACATGCCATCTTTCTTGAAAAATAGTTTTATTCAAGATAGCGGCATTGAAAAACAGATCAAGCTTGAATGAGAAAAAGTCTCATAGCAGTTGTTGGTAATGAGGTCTAAGGACGCAAGTGAACAAATCAGGTTGAGCAATAGAACACACCTCCTCCACATCGTAGATCGGATAGAGTTTCCGTCCCCCTGAAAGATACTTAGGTATTGTTTTCAGAGGATGTAAGAGGAAAGTTCCTCGTAGGTAATGGTGGCTCATAGAGAATGATCCCAAACCTACAAACGAGGGCGATATAAAGATATCCGACTCCGAGAATGGCTAGACGGCAATGCAGTCAGAAATTGACTCGATGCACTCAAACCAAGTCTGGACTTGGTAGATCCATCAGAAGGTAATAGTACCGTATTGCGATGTAAATGGAATCTTCAAAGAGAAAGATTGGTGCAAGATTGGAATGTGGAGACATTCAAGGCTTAGATTGGTGGCAAAAGGTTATAGTCCAATACCGTGAAGGGCATGGACTATCAGGAATACTTTTCCCCAGTAGCTATCGCTAAAAAATCGCATCCGCACATTGCTTTGCCTGTTGGTAGCCTATTTCGATTATGAAATATGGCAAATTGGACGTGAAAACGGCGTTCTTGAATGGATATCTTGAGGAACGATATCTAATATGGAACAGTCGCTAGGTTTTTCAACATCCAGTGATGCTGATCACAGGTTTGCAAGCTGCAAAGGTCATATATGGACTTAAGCAAGCATCTCCGGAGCTGGAACACTCATTTCAAATGATGTGATCAAAAAGTTTGGTTTCATCAAAACGAAGAAGGAACCATGTGTTTTTTTAAAAGGGTCAGTGGAGCACTGTTGTCTTCCTCGTATTGTACGTGGATGACATCCTCCTTAATTGGGAATGATTTCCATGTTGACATTCAGTCAAGAGTGTGGTTGTCCAAGGAATTTTCCATGAAAGACCTAGGTGAAGCATCCTTTATTCTACAGGAATTAAAGTCTATAGAGATAGACCGAATAGGATGACTGAGGACTTTCACAGAAAATGTACATAGAGGAAGTACTAAAGAAGGCTTAGTAATGGAAAACTCTAAGAGGGGATTAATACCCTTCAAAACATGGTATTCATCTTTCCAAGAAAGATGTGGCCCCAGCACACATGAGGAAATAGAACAGCATGAGAAGATCCCTTTGCTTCTGTAAAAAACCCAAAAAAGGGAGCCTCATGTAATGCCATGCCTAATGTACACGACCTGATATAGCCCCATGCTGTGAGTGTCCAGCAGTTATCAGCTCAAATGCGCAGGGTGAAGAACATGGAAACTATCTGTGAAAGGTGTATCCATTAAGTTTAGAAGGAAACTAAGGAATGGATGCTGGTCTTTGGTATAACGGAGAACTCCTGTCTAGGGATACACAGACTCAGACTTGATGTCTGATATAGATTGATCGACAAGTCGACATCTGGGAGTCTGTTTGTGTGTAATGGTTGGCAAGCTATCAAGCTTGGAAGAGTTCCAAGCAAACGTGATAGCAAATTCCCACCATGGAAAGCAGAATATATCGCTGCATCAGAAGCTGCGAAGGAAGCATTCTGGTACAAGAAAGTTGCTGGGCAGAAATCGATAATGCCATCAGATGCATTCCTCTATACTGGCGACAACAATGGACGCCATAGCCCTTGCTAAAGGAGCCCGAGGTCTCATCAGAAATTCAAAACATATTGAGCGGCGATACACCACATCCGCGATATACCTCGAGAAGGGTTATGTCGAGGTCGAGAGAGTTGACTCGCAGAATAAATTGTTGGGCAGACCCACTTTACAAAGTCGTTGGGCCAGCAGAAGATCGAAGCCACCTTGAGAAGGTGGGACTTAGACTTGTAGAAACAATTGCTTAGGACAAGTGGAAAGATTGTTATATCATATGTGCTCTAGAAAGCCAAGAAATTGGCTGACAACTTGTAAATACACTTCTAGGGGGCAAAATTGTAAATTTTGAACTAAAATCAATTAAATGGATTATTTTCTATCACATATGTGTATTTAGTGTCCTGTGATGAAAAATAAGAAATCCTTTGAGTTATGGTATATGATAATTCATATTTTTTAAGAGTTGAAAATTTAAAGACATGAATAATCAGTATTAAACTCAATAAATTGCTCCATGACCATAGATCATCACGAGGATGGGTGATTGAATCCGGAAGGTTGGTGTACAATCGCTTTCTCTTTAGTAGATGAGTGTTGAGTCTACGGTGTGGAGACACAGAGTGAGAGTCACACGGTACTCGCTTAGAGAACGAGGGCCACTGAAGCGTACACCTCGAGTAGGTCATTAAGGAGTCCTACCTCTCGTCAATGACTGACTCGGATGCTGCAGTAGTGTGTCTGGTTTCTTTGACCTAAGATGCATTGGAAAGTGTCACCTTGAGGGTGTTATAGTTTGACTAACAATTTACGCCGGTCTCCTGCCATATGGAACCGCTGAGGGTGTGAGTGTTGGCTATGCACATGTTCATTGTAGAACTGGATTTGCATCAGATGGAATCTATCTACCTCGGTGGGTAGAGGAGTTAGCACTATGCATGGATCATGAGAATTAGTCAGAAATCCATGCCATGGTAGAGTGAAATAATAGAAAGAGTTTCTATTTAGATTTTCACATTGAACTAGAAATCGAAATTGATTACATTTCATAATGACAGAGACTAGGGTTTTACGAGTTCACCTTAACCTATCTGTCGGGCTCAAGATAGAAGACTAAATCACACCAGGTAGCTCAACCAATCACAACCCTTTGTGAAATCAGATCTAAATCTGATTGGTGGGAATAGAGTCCCCTGGATTCCTCCTTAGAGGGCGCCTAAGACCAGTCAAAGTTGGTTCTTAGAAGAACTCTAATTGGAATCCAAAAAGGAGATGGAGTCCTTGTCCAACAAGGAACTCCTAGGCGCCTCCAACTTGGGCACACGCCTAGGGTGGCGTGCGCCCTTCTCCTTGCCAGGTTCTGGCAGGGGGACAGGCCCCCACCAGCTCTCCAATAGGTGCATGACATGTGGTCAAAAGTCAAAGTGTCAATGGTCAACGTTTGACCAGTCAAAGGTAGACTTTTGACCAAAGTCAAAGAACAAGAAATGGCAGGTGACCAAAAATGGCAGGTAAGTGTCTTACAAATAAGACAACCTTTTCTGACTTGGACAACCTCCAGTCAGACCATATGAAGGCCTCTGTTTGAGCACAAACTCCTTTGGCTCAGACAGGACAACTTATTTATGATAGCAAAAGAAGAACGTTAGGTTCAATCGAGTGCTAGCACGATTTTCTTGAACCTAATTGAATCTCATTCAGATCAATTGAACTAGATCAGTTCAATTGATGATCACCAGATTCAAACCCTTGTTTGTGTGACCCAGTTAGGTTCAGTTCTGTATGGTAATGGGATATGTCATGATCTCTATCATCGACATCATCGAAACTCCTTTCGATGGATCAGAACTCTTCTGATTCGAACAGCTAGAATGATCGATCATCTAAATCATTCTAATTGCTCCCAAAATCCACCAGTGACACCTAGCAGTATATGGTGGCAACCCATCAGAGCTGAATGCGAACCTCTTGGTGCAGCTACCTGTGTGATTCAGTTCTTCTATCTTGAGCCCCGATCAGATTAGGGTTAAGGTGAACTCGTCAAACCCTAGTCTCTGTCATATGATGTAATCATTCGATTCGAGTCCAATGTGAAAATCTAAATAGAAACTCTTTCTATTATTTCACTCTACCATGGCCATGGATTTCTGGACTTGATTCTCATGATCATCATAGGGCTACTCCTCTACCACCGAGGTAGATAGATTCCATCTTGATGCAATCCAGTTCCTACAATGAACATGTCATAGCCAACATACACCTCAGGATTCCATATGGCTAGGAGACCGAGTAATGGTGTAGTCAAACTATAACACCCTCAAGGTGAACTGCCGATGCACCTCAGGTCAAAGAACCAGACACACTACTGCAGCATCGAGTCAGTCATTGACGAGAAGGTAGACCCTAATGACTACTCGAGGTGGTCACGCTCAGTGCCCTCGTTCTCTAACGAGTACCTGTACTCTCGCTCCGGTGTCTCCACACCGTAGACTCAAGACTCATCTACTAAAGAGAAGCGATTGTACACCAACCTTTCGGATCAATCACCATCCTCGTGATGATCCTATGGTCAGGAGCAATTTATGAGTTAATAATGATTATTCATGTCTTAAATTTTCAGCTCTTGAAAATATGAATTATCATTACCATTAACTCAAAGGATGTATCAAGGACACTAAATACACATATGTGATAGAAAATAACCCATTTATTGATTTTAGTCAAAATTATAATTTTGCCCCTAGAAGTGTATTACAAGTGTCAGCCAATTTTGACTTCTAGGGCACATATATCTAACAGCTTGATCTTGTAGCCCTAGTACAACTCTCCGATCTTCTTCAGTCAAGCATCTCGAGCCCTCTCATGATCAGGAAAGTCGTACTTCTTCTGCACAAAGTTATCAAAAGTCAGTTACAAAATTATTCTAATCAAACATAGTGTAAACATATAAAATGCATAAATATAATTAAGATGTACTTACCTATATCTCCTCCTACACTCGATTTCTAATAGTATCATCCATCAATCGCCAGTCTCTGGGCTCTATGGGAATAATGTTTGACTGCCTCACAAGTACTCCAAAAAAGGAATGCATCTCCACACGGTCTCCCCTACTAGCCTCCTCTTAGATCATACTGTACCATCATCTGATGCTGGCAATTCCACACATGCGTCATACGTATGGAACCATGAAATATCCTATTGAATGATGCACCTACAATGAAAATATGTTATACAAGTATATAAGTGTATAAATATTATATAAAAAATAAATAAATAATATAATAAAAATATATACTCAGATGTCGATGAAGTAGCATGTGTCGAAGATATGGGTGACGGTAGAGGCTTAGATGTCGATGGAGTACTAGATGCTACCGGTGGAGTAGATGCCGGCAGTGTAGGTCCTTAAGCAGTCGATGCAGAGATGGATGGAGTATGCTCTGACTGCTCCTCAGATGCTGAACTCCGCATAACCCATCGAGAGATAGGAGTGAAAGCTAGATGGTGTTTTAATACCATCGTGACTTGCAACGTTAATGAACATTAGCCAATATAACGTGTTGAACAATAATCAAAGATATGCCTAATATCATCCGTACAATTACATATAAATATACGTATGCTAAAGATTTTGTACACTAATCAATTGACGGATCTATCGTTATGCAATGCAATAAACAAAAGCAACAAGATATATACATCCAGAAATTGTTATCCAATAAATTCTACAACATGAATTACATTCATAAATAATTAAGGATGAGCAACAGTCGTAGATCCGATCTTTTGTGCAAATCTTGAGGTTAATCCAGAAACCTAAAAGAAGAATGAAGTAGATGATGGAGGCACCTTAGGGCTTAAAGTTGGAATCTTAGAGAGATATATCAAATTCGCTGGCTCGATTGCATATCTGAGCCAGCTCGACTGTGTGTCATTTTCTATTCTTGGCTATCTCTGCCCTCTCATCTTTCTAACCATCCGTCTCCTACTCAATCTCCATCATCGATGAGGTCGAACCCGCTCCCTGATCCCTCTCTCCCTCTCTCGATCTCCCTCTCTCCCTCTCTCTCGGCGAGGCCGAACCCCTCCCTCCCTCTCTCCCTCTCTCGATCTTCCTCATCGGTGATGAGGCCAAACCCCTCCTCCTCTCTCACTCTCTCAATCTCCGGTGAGGACCCCCTCCCCCTCCTCTCTCTCTCTCGATCTCCCTCACCGACGATGGCAGCGAGGCTGGACCCCCTCCCTCCCTCTCTCCCTCTCTCTTTCTTAGTTTTGGATCCTCAAAATTGGGTCGGATACCCAAGATCCATTAGGATCTGGGTCTGGTACTTCAAGTATGGACCCATCGGATATTTGGATTTGGATTCCGGTACTAGTAATTAAAATTGGGATCTGAATCTGAATATCCAGATTTCGACTCAAATCCTGACCCATTGATAAGTCTAATCTAGTGATTAATAATTAATACTATAAAATTAAAATAAAAAATATACCTACGACTATAGAGAGGAGGTCGCATCGAAAGCTTCGAGGGTCACCGACGACGGCGCTGGAGGAAGACAACGACACTAGAGGTAACCTACGAAACAATAGTAAGATTGTGAGATTGAGAGAGAGAAGAGAGAGAAAGAGAAAGAGGAAAGAGAGAGAGAGGGAGAGGGGCCCTGGAGGGGCATCGTGATGGAAAGGCCAGGGTATGGGGAGGGCAGGGGGTGGGCGGTCGATTATGAGGAGCCACTGCTATAGGTTGGACCTATGGCAGCGATTACCAAAAATTGCTGCCATAGGTCGGACTATGACAGTGGTTTCTTATAACCGCTGCTATAGGTCGAACCTATAGCAGCGGTTCCTTATAACCACTGCTGTAGATTCTATTGCAGTGGTTTCAAAAATTACTGCCATGGTATGCACTACTGTAGACTCTTTTTTAGTAGTGTTACGCTTGGTCTTCATCGAGATATTAAAATTATCATTCATCATGTGATGATTAGGATCACACTCTTGGGACAACGATCAGGATAAGTCAGAGCTTTCCTCGGGCCTGGTCATCATTCATTTGATTGCATCGATCTCTATCATGTTAATGGTTGGACCTAGTTAGGACTTCCAGTGGAGGTGCCTTACGCCTGATTAAGAGGTGCTTGAGGCAAAACTAAATTACTAAAAATTATTTAAAAAATAATTGATTGAGAACCTACCCATAGGTGCACATGGGTCAGCCAGAGCTTTCTAAGGGCCTGCATGCAATCTATGTGGATTCTAATACCTACTAGGAAATTGAAGTAATTTCTTAAATTGAAGGTAGAGGCTACCAATTCGTATGAAATAGTGAAAGAACCTTTAGACTAAAGTCCAAGTCTCTAGGCTTAAAATAATTTATATACTTTAGGTCATTATTCTCTTTTCTTCATATTAAGGCTAAACTCTAATTGCTCCATTTACTATCAGACAGTAATTAACTTATGGGATCCAACTTTGATAATTAGTATGGAAAGTTGAATTTAGTTCAGTAGTACAAATAGGTTCGTGCTGGGGCTTCTAAGTTCAGTGAAAACAAAATGTCCAAGGTTAACCCAAATCAGGTAGATTGCTTCTAATATAAGAAGCAGGTTACAGAAAGAAGAATTATCTTGCTTTTCTTGACCTTAACAGGCTAAACAAGAGAAAAGAATAAAGGTTGCTCATTATGCAAGGATGTTATATGATAACACCTTGTAATTTCTCTATTTGTAATTCTACTACTAAAGTATTGGATACTGGTAGTCTTATGCAATTTATTGCAAGGACTATAAGTAGAAAGTTTGAAAATAGTGAGAGATTTCTGAATGTACTTAAGATAAAAGTTCTGTTTCAATCCTAGCTTTAGGAATCATCATGCTAATTTTCAAAATAAATGTTGTCATTTAAAGTGACTATCACTATTGTCTATTATTTATGATAAATATGATCTTTGTCGGACTTTTGGCCAAAGATGATCATCATTTATTAATAAAATAAGATTATCATGATATCATTATGAATAATATTACAATAATATATGGACAATATAGAAATGACATATACACAGCCTGTTAAGTGTAATGTACATATTTAATAAATACCCAAGTTAGATAATGTTAAGGATATCAATATTTTATTATGATTGTAGATGACCTATCTAGGTATGGGTATGTCTAGCCTGAATTATTTGAAATATTCAAACGATTCCGATAAAGTAGAAAAATAAATTAAAAAAATACTCTTCAATCATATTGATGAGGTGAATACTTATCCAGTGAGTTTTTGACATATCTATAGGAGAATGAAATTCTCTCATAATGGACTCCTCTCAAAATAATATAGGTTATTGGTATATCGGAAAGGAAAAATCAAACTTCGTTAGACATGGTTTGATTCATGATGGAGTTTACTAGTCTGCCTATTTCACTTTAGGATTATATTCTTAAAATTATTTATTTAACTCTAAAAATTATTTCAAATAAATTTATCGTAAAGACTCCATATGAGATATAGACTAGATGTAGACCTAGACTTTCTCACCTTCGGGTTTGGGATTGTTTGGCTTACATCAAATATTTACACACAAATAAACTTGAAGTCTGGTCTCGTAGGTGTATGTTTATAGGATACCCCAAGAAAACTAGGGGTTATTAGTTCTACCATGCTGAAGAATAAAAGTTGTTCATCAGCAATAGAACATTCTTTTTGGAAAAGAAGTTTCTTAGAGAAGAAACTATTGCTACTAAAGTTGAACCTAAGAAACTTCAACTGGTAGAAAGAACTGACACAATCTAATAAATCTATAGAATTGAATTTGATTAGATCAAACCTAGAGCCCATGAAAATAGCACTATTAAGAAGATCTGGTAAAGTACTACATTAGCTAGATAGATACTTCGATATCTAGATCCGGGATGGTGATCCTATTAGGCTCAATGAGAACAATGAGGATCCGATTATCTATATGGATGCCATGCAGAGGTTTAACTCTGAGAAGTGGCTTGGAGCCATGAAATTCCAATTAAAGTCTATGAAGAATAATAGTGTGTGGACGGAATGAATTTTCAAAAGAATCGGAATGAATTTTCAAAAGAATCAGAGTAGTGTTGGCTATTATCTGAGAGTTGGGACATATGTTTTGAATGTATGACTTTGTTATGAATGATGAAGAATCCTGCATTTTGTAAGTGGGCAAAATGGTTTGGTAGTGTTATTTCTTGTGTTGTCTTTGACATTCTCTTAATTGGGATCAACATTCTAGCATCACAGAAAATAAAAATTTAGCTGTCATCTTATTTTTTCATGTACGAGATCAGACATGGTATACTCACTAGAGGTAGTGAGCAAATGCCAATCTGATCCAGAAGAGAACTACTAAAAGATTGTATAGACAATTCTTAAGTATTTGAGAAATACTAAAGTCCAATGATTCTTCTATAGAGAAACTGACTTAAAACTATGGAAATATTTTGATTCCAATTCTTAGTTAGATTAAAATGACAGCAGGAGAGTGTCGGGTCATGAATTTACTCTAATTGGAGGAGCAATCTATTGAAAAAGTTTCAAGAAAAATACTATAGCCTATTCTATTAGTGATGTAGAGTACATCATGGCTTCTGATGCTACCTTAAAGACTGTGTGGTGACATAGGTTCATTAGCAAGCTAGGAGTGGCACCCTCCAATGATGGTCCAGTCCTAATGTAGCACTGGATCCATAGCTCAGGTTAAATAACCAAAGGCATACCACAGGACTAGCTTATTCTGCAACGCTAGCACCTTGTTCATGTGAGCTTAGAAGTGGCACTCCCAAGTCTTGAAAACATGAGAAGATAGGTCATGGGAAGATGAAAGCAAGCTAGAAGAAGAATTAGTCTCAATAGTAAAGTTCAAAAATTAGGCCGGCTCACTCTGAGACTGAGTCGGCTCAATTGAGAACTGGATCAGCTCAGTCCATGATTGGGTTGGCTAGATTTTAGAAAAAAATTCAGATAGAAAGTAGCATTTTCGAACTGTTGGCACAGCGCACAATTGAGTCGGCTCAGTTTGGAACTGGATCGACTCAGTCTGGGACTGAGCCGACCCAGTCGCAGGTTAGCCAACTCAGTTTGAAACTGGGTCGGCTCAGTTTTCGTGGGTTATTATTTGATGTACGTGGATTGTTTGGATTTGGAGAGTTTTTCTATAAGCTTCGACTTGACCCTTTATAAAGTATATATACTGAAAATAGGTCAAGATTGTAAGTATGCTGAAATATACTGAATAAAAGTTCTTTTCTCTAGAAAATCTCTTCTTCTTTATTTCTTGATTTATTTGATCATGCTTTCGTAGAAATCTCTGAGAAGTACTTCCTTGTTGCTTGGCTAATCACCAGCAGCTACATCGATCCATATGGGAATAGCGCATATTCTCAACATTCGTACCAGAGTAGTGTTGCATGGAAGGAAGGAAGACACCTAGGGTTTACTACATCTAGGATCTGTTGCACTAGGTTTTATCCTAAAAACTTCTAGTTTGCTTTGTGGTTGTCTCCAGATTGAGGTGGAGATTGTTTACATGGAGGAACGGTGATTCAGAAGTTTGGAAAGAGGATCTAGGGCTAGTTAGATCTTTTGTGAAGGATAGTTTTATTGGTGTGTGATCATGAAGAATGTTAGGAATTTGTTCTTGACTTGTTTGAAGCCATAGGATCAAGTGGATTCAAGATGGATTTTGAGAAGTTCGACGGTAAGAAAAACTTTATCCTATGGTAGCAAAGAGTAAATGACTTATTGGTTTAGCAGAGAATCTACAAGGTCTTAACAAAAGAAAGGCCGAAAAAGATCAGTGCTAAGGATTGGAAAGAATTGGAGGAAATTGCTTTTAGTATAATCCGAATGTACTTGGCCAATCAGGTTTTGTCCGAGGTTTGTATAGAGACTATGGCAAAGGGGCTTTAGGAGAGACTAAAGAACACATACATGGGAAAGAACATGACGAACAAGCTATGGTTGAAGAAATAGTTGTATAGTCTGAGGATGCTCGAAGATGGAGATCTTGTTACACATATCCAAAGGTTCAATTAGGTGTGTTCTGAGGTGATGAGTTTGGATGCGAAGATCGACGAGGAGGATCGGGCATTGCTGCTATTATGTTCTCTCCCAAGTTCGTATGATGGTCTCATAACAACTTTAGTTTATGGGAAGGAGATCTTAAACTATGAAGAGATTATTGGTGTGCTCAGATCAAATGAGCAAAGGAAGAAGATCTGCAAGGGAGATCCTAAGTCTGAGATCTTGACTGTGAATGAAAGATAGAAAAGATCAAAGAAGAAGACAAGAGAAAAATCTAAGGGTAGGTCAAAATCTCGCGATCAAAGAAAGATGACATTGAAATGTTATAAATATCATCGGTCTGGACACCTGAGGAAAGATTGTCCTCTTTCGAGATCAAAAAAGGGGAAAGCCAGCATGGGAGATCATATAGCTTCTATTAGCAGTGGAGAAGATCTGCTAGTTGTATCAGATAGATCTACAGAGTGTGATACTATATAGATATTAGATTCAGCATGCTCGCACCACTATACTTCTCATCGAAAGTAGTGTGCTACCTACCAGAAGGCCGATGATGGAAGTATAAGCCTTGGAGATGATCACCCATGCAAAGTAGCTGAAATTGGCTCTATCAAGGTGAGAATGTACGATGGGATCATTCGTATATTATCAAATGTCAGGCATGTACCGGAGTTGAAAAAGAATTTGATTTATTTGGGCTACTTGGAGGAGCAAGATTTTGCTTTTAATAGCTAGGTTGGGAGTGGATGTTTGAAAATTTTTAAGGAAGTTTGATGGTGATAAGAGGTAGAAGACTGAGCACAATCTTTATAGAATGGAAGGCTCAATGATAAATGATGGTGCAGAGGTGCTAGCAGTGGTACAGAAGGAGCAGATTTTATATCGATTGTGGCACTATCGATTGGGTCATATGAATGACCGTGGGCTCACAGAACTAAGCAGAAGAGGTATGATCCCAGTCCTGAAGAAGAAGGGCATAGATCTTTGTGAGTCGTGTATTTTTGACAAACAGCATAGGATGAAGTTTGCCAGAAGTACCAAGCATAGTGAGAGAGTGCTGGATTTAGTGCACTCGGATGTGTGAGGACTAGCTACTGTATCAGCTAGAGGTGGGGCAAAATACTTTATTACTTTGATTGATGATTTCTCAAGAAAGATGTGGGTCTATCTGATCAGAGAAAAATCAAAGGTGTTTGTCCGGTTCAGAGCCTAGAGAGCTGAAGTAGAGAAGGAGTCAGAGAGACAAATAAAGTGTCTGAGGTTGGATAATAGAGGAGAGTATACTAGCCTGAAATTCAGAGGGTACTATGAGAAAAATGGCATCAAATGTCATTACACAGCGAGGATGACTCTCCAGTAGAATGGTGTCGTGGAGAGGATGAACCAGATACTGATTGAGAAGGCATGAAGTTTGAGGCTGCAGACATCACTTCCAAAGTCCTTTTGGGATGATGCTTTAACTTTTTCTTATTTTCTTATGAATAGGTCCCCTCATTATAAGCTGAATGGAGGCATTCCAGAGTAGGTCTGGAGTGGAAAGAAGATGAAGCTTGGCCATCTGAAAGTCTTTTGTTGCACAGCCTATGCACATGTGGAGGCAACCGAGAGGAGCAAATTAGACCCAAAATCTCAAAAGATGACATTCATAAGATATCCACAAGGAGTCAAGGGGTACCTGCTATGGGACTCTCAGACACAAAAGCTAGTGATCAGCAGGGACGTTATCTTTGATGAGAAGAGCATCTTGAGGAGGTCTGGGATAGATGAAACTAAAAAAATAAAGATGAACAACGGTGGCTAGTCAGAGAATGATGGCATGCAGGTTACATCCACTTACATGAGTATTTCTGTTGAGGTGGAGCTGAGCAAAAAAGTATTATCTCATATTGAAAATCATCATAGAGGATCGACAGCTCAAATAGATGTGTAGGAGCAGCCACAGACATCAGACAGAGATGTGCCAGTGTGAGTGGCTTTGCACAAGCCCCAATGTACTATTAGGAGATTGATTAGATATGGCATTGATGAGGTTATCTCCTATGTACTCATCACTGCTAATGGAGATCCAAAACAGGCATTGTTCATTTTTCAGCATTCAATGGTGACATAAAAGCATTCGAATGGAGGAAAAACTAAAAGAAAATTTAAGCAAATATTCAGTCCTAATGAAAAAGCTCCTTCCAAGCAAAGAAACAATCAATTCAAGCTCAACCACCTCTCCAAAGCTCATTCAAGTCTTCATCTATGCACTTTGAGAGGAATCTAAAAAGCTTCTTCCCTTCTTGTGTAAAGTGTATTTAAAATTCTATTATGCTCATTAAAGGAGCTAATCTTGTATTTCATTATCTTTATACTTAAACTTTATTTTTCTTATCTTGTTTTTAAGTTTTGGGGGTTTCAAAACTTGGAATGGTTGATCCAAATCTTGAATCGGAGTGTATTTGATTGGCTTGTACCTGAAATATAAGTATTCTAACTTGAGATGGCTAGGGTCGGAGATTACCGATGTTGTATTCATTTTGAATACATTTAGTAGATTTGAATTTTCAAGTAGGAGCTTGGAGGTGGATGTAGGTACAAGATTGGCACCGAACCACTATAAATCTTGATTATTTGTAGTGTGTTGACTTACTCTCTATCTTTATTTCTTTATTTGCTTGCATATTTGCTTCTTATTTTTTCACTTTGCTTAAATCACCCACTATATATTACTTGCTTATCTTTTAATAATCTTTGTGGTTCATAATTAACTTTAAAATTTTAAAAATCTAATTCACCCTCCTCCCTCTTAGGTTGCATAACTGGGCAACAGCTTGAGTATTGACATTTAAAAGTTAGCTCATGGCCTGTATAAAGTTATTTAGGATGGCATTGGTGTCAATAATTGATTTTGTCAGAATTCTAGACTTTTTTCTAGCACACTGAGCCTTTTTTCATCATTGTTAAATCCTGGTGTGTTGTATAGTATTGGGTTGGGCCTTAGGTTAGACTGGTTAAAGTTAGGACCACTTGAGTTTGAGCTCTATGATCATGAGAAGTTTGGATGATTCCTCCATCCTGGATTATATGTGGGTGCATTATAATTCTTCATTGATTTTTGATATGCAGCATTTACCTATGCACACCCATTCTCTATTAGGTTTATTAGTAGAGGACAATCTTCAAGGACATTGTTTGGTGCATTACACCCACTGCACATGGATGCTGACACATGATTTACACTGGCTGGTCTCTGCAATTCTAAGGCCTCCAATCTACATGTTAGGATTGTGATTTTAGCCTCTACAGCTATGGATGTTGGCATTTGATGCATTCCACCTTTTGAGGATGTTGATCTTTCTAGTTTTCTAGTTGTTTTCCATTATAAGACTCTTGTCGGCTAGCTCTTCTAGAAATTATCTCATTAGATTTTTTATACATAATTAAATTGATCTTGGCACATAGACTCTTGCATGGTTCTGAAATTTGAGTCTAGCCTCTCGTAAACTATTTGGCATAGCCTCCAGATCTCTATTCCATGGTGTGGATATTGGATCAAAAGGTTCTTAAAATGATCAAAATACTTCTAGCATAATTCACTAGCTGGTTGGTAGAATTGATTAATCTCATTTCTAATTCTAGCTATTTTATGATGGGGGAAGAATTTTTTTAAGAACACTCATACAAAATCCTCCCAAGTTGTGATAGATTGGTTTGGAAGGCTGTATAACCATTTTTTAGCATTATTCTTGAGGGTGAAATTGATTAATTTTAGTTTGATTTCATCCTCAAAAAATTATTGCAGCCTTATGGTTGCACAAATCTCTTCAAATTTTCTAATAAATATATATGCATTTTCTATTCTTGTAAAGTTTGGAAGCATATTAATCATTTGAGGTTTAATTTCAAAGTTATTTGTAGTAGGTTAGGGCAACTTGATGTAAGAAGGCTGGACGGATCCAACTGGATAACATAAATTCTTAAAGATTTGGGGCTGATTGATTTCTTCCACTTTATGGATTTTTGAGCTTGAAATAGGAATTGAATCAATTCTAACTAATCGACCCGATATCTATGAGAAAAATGAGAATTCATTTAGTTTTCTATTTTTAATTTTTAATTTTTAATTTTTTTTTGAATTTTAATAAAAGGTCAGAATTAAATAGATTTTTTTAAAATTTTAAAAAAATTAAAGAAGAGAAAAGAGGAGGAAGAATTAGTTAAGATTTTTTAAAAAAAATTCAAGCACTTATCAAGCAAATATTTATCCTAGATTATCCTAATTCTAGACAGCTCCTAACTACCAAGGCCATCTTTGAGCCCTCTAAGTCAGAAATCAACTAGCCAATTAGTTAGGTAAGGATAAGATCGGTGAAAGTTCCATCGTTGCTTTTCTTAGACACCAATTAGATTAGCCAGGTAAATGAATGGAATCAATGAAAGAACCATCTTTCTTTGGGCTCTTATCCCTGAATTTCTTTTCTAGAACTAGTCAACTAACCAATCCTGATCCAGTCCAACTCTTTTGGGTGCCTTGTCCTATGAGCTCATATGTCCTTAGGGTTGATATCTAATTGATTTTATTTAAGGATTAGGATTAATGCAAATAAGAAAACTTATTTATGGGCTAAGGAAGGATGATGGAATTCTCATTTTAACTTATTTAGATTTGTATCCTTAAAATAGTTTAGATATGCTTATGCACAACCAATAAGAACAAACAAAGTTTAATTAAAAAATTAATAATAAACTAAGATCAAATTAGTAAGCTAAGAAAAAAGAAATAGGTTAGAACATAATTTAAAACAAACAATTCTCGAGCAACGGTACCAAAAACTTGATGTGTCTTAAAATTAACCATAAGTGCACGATGTGCAGGATAGTACTTTCGATGAGTATGGATCGATTCCACGAGAAATTAGATGTTTGAATGATGTTCAAACCCTTGCTCAGGCGAGCTTTAATAAAGAGAAGGAAAGATTATTTGTTACTTACTATTAAATAGTAAATTAATTATAGAGAATAATAATCTAAAGATCTAAGACTTTTGAATCCACTAGATCAATGACTTAGAGAGCCTTTCTATAGTTTCTCTTATGATGTCTCTTGATTAAGGTATAATACATGGACAAGCATTCATCCTATATTGATCTAAAGATTGATTTTGATGATGACAAAGAGTTTTTGAGTATAAGTTATAAAGTCTAACTATGTTTATGAGAATGTGTAGTTTCAAAATTTTAAATGCTCATAATTTTTTAAGTATTTTCCAACATCTTAATGAAAATTAAATCAAGACAAAAAAGCAAGTCTAGCCTATAAATCTATTTGGAGAAGAAAGGATCACAAATAATCTTCGGTATGCATGACACGCAAACTGAGCCGACCTAGTCTGGAAACTGAGTCGACCTAGTTTCAGTGAAAATAAAAGATAAAAAATATAAAAATATATATTCAGGATCCAGGAGACCGAGCCGATCCAACTATAAACTAAGCTAATTTAGTGGGGACTGAGCCGATCTAGTGACTATAATGACTAGTTTTTAAATTTACAGCTTTTTCATTCTATGGGCTTTTCAATGGCTATTTTTTCATCTCCAATGGCTAGATCCCTTTTTGAAGATCTCCAAAATGTCAAAAAATGGTGGAAAACCTCATGAATATATATGAAAATCCTTGGAGCATTAAAAACTAGCTTTTGGAGAATTTATTGAGTATCCATTGAGAAAGCAAAAGGAGTGAGCTGAAAAGAGAAGGAAAGGAGTGATTTTCAGATTTTCTTTTGTCCTTCCATCATCGTCAAAATAGAGATAAGTAAGGCAATTGGCATTGAAGATCTTCACTTACCTCTCAAGCATTACAAGAGAAGAAATCAATCCTACAAGTAAAGCAATCTAGATTTTCTTCTCTTGGATTTTTATAGAATTTGTTTTTAATTATACTTTTATTTTTGTTTCAAGTTTCTTAAGATAAGAAACTTGGGTTGGTCCAATTCTTGAGTTGGATGGTCTATTGATTTGATTGATGAGCCAAGATTAAAATCAATCAGGATTGATTGTTAGCCCGCTAAAACAATCATTATATGGTTTTAATTTGTGATCCAGAAAAATCAATAAGGTTGATTGCGAGCTTAAAAAATAATCTTGTATGATTTTAGTTGGTGAGTCAAGAAAAACCAATAAAGTTTAATTATGAGCCTGAAAAATAATTAGACTTTAATTCTTATTGAAAATTATAGTTGAATTCCTAAGTCGTTTACTTGAAAAATAGATGTAGGTGCTGAGTTTGATGCCAACTTACTATAAAACTATTGTATTTATGATTGTGTGCTCTTGCTCTATTTCTTTCATTCACTGCACATTACACAGCTTATTTCATTTAAGCATTTAATTAGTTTAATTTGCTCATATCTCAAGTTTAAATTTTAAATACCCAATTCATCCCCTCTTGAAAAGCCATCCTTAGGCAATAAGTGATATCAGAGTGGATACTCTAATATTAATTATTGATCTAATGGTTAAAGAGCTAAAGATTTTATGACTGATCCATTTGGTTCTTTATTAAGTAAAGGACACTCAACCATTAGATCTTCTTTTTTCAATGGCACCAATTATAAAAATTTTTATTCAAGCACAAGACTATAACATGTGGAGTGTCATACACAATGATCCTTATACACTCATAATATTGGAAAATATATTCCAAAGCCAATCATCAAGCCTGTTAATAGTTGTGCTATCTTATAATTATAATTAATTTATTATTAAATAAAATATATTTTTGATATTTTTATCATAAAGTCTACATCTTCTAATGAACTTCATTATTGTGATGAGTCCTTAGGACTATTTAGCTTCGATAAAGAGAAGATTTATCGATTAGTTCTTAAACTATTTAAGACCAAATGATATGCTATTAATAAGGACGACAGCATTTATCAAGCATAGGTCGTTGTGTGCCATATGGGTTGGTTATCCTCTTAAATAAGGGGTGTAAAGATATTGATAAGGCATACAAGTAAGATGTATGGGTACATCATCATTGAATATGATCAACTCCAGTGCGTTCTGCTATCGAGAATTGCTCTAATGGAATATAGGTATAAGTATTCCTTAAAGCTGAGATCACCATAGTGACTTGCAAGCAACTCACTATGATTTGGTATCAGATTAACTAAATTTTTAATTCAATGATGGAAGATTTTTAGGCACAGTCAAGTACTTGTGAAGTTGGTGAGTGATTAAGATAGGATTGACCACTCCAAGAGTTGGAGAAGAATGCATCATTATATTTCAATATAGCAAAAATCTTGGCCAGGATAATCCATGAGATGGATTTGATATTTTGAAATACAATATGGATGATCTAATCAGGGTTAACAGTTAAAATTTAAAGTATCCTATGAGCATTTTGGTCAAGGAGATGAATTATACAAAAAACTATATCCACATGGATTCTAAGGATGTTATTCAATACATTCGACCTATCCGATCATCGGGTACCATTGCTAGATGGTCACTTTGATTGGTATAGAAATTTATTTCTATGCTACCAGCTTAGGTTTGGACCTATAGGGTCACATACATAAAAATTCTTGATCTGATTGGATGGTTGATCGATGATTAAGAATCGTTTTAGGGTTAAACATTCAATATGATTAATGTTTGACCTAGTGCAAATATTGTAGGAGGATCGATTAGCAATTTGATTGCTAATTGACTTAATTTGATTAAGCCAGAGGATTAAGATTAAGTCTAATTAAATATAATTTAATTAGATTTAATTTGGGCTTGATTGGATCAAGTCCAATTGGTTTATTAGATGAGCAAATTGCAAGGAAGAACTAGTCCTAGTTCAATTAGGACTTGTATCAACCTAATTTTTAATTTAATTAAAAAATTAAATTAAAATAATCTAATTTAATTAGATTATTAGCTAGACTAAAATCTAATCTAATTAAATATTAATTTAATTTGGTCTAAGGATCAAGTTGGACCAAGTTAAACTAGGAGTCCTAGTGAAACTAGGAGTCCTAGTGAAACTAGGAATCCTATCTCAATGCGCCACCTTAGCCCCAACGCCTCCCATGGCATTTTTATTGGATTTTTTCATGAAAATATTTCTATCCAGATGTTCACGCATGCCCCCTTGCTCCCTTTATCTCAAATATGGTATTTAGATATTATGATCAAGTCAAAAGAAGAGTTTGAGTTGATTTAAACTCTATGAGATAGAGTTTTGAGAAACCAAAACTTCTTCCTATTTGAGTCATCCACATCCCTATTTTTCCTCTCAAATTTTTATGGCTTTTAGAGGCCATTTTGTGTGACATTCCCTGATAGTCCACGCAAAAAATAAAGGAGAGGATGCCCAATAGTTGGGGCCCCCAAGTCTAGCCCTATTTGGATAACTCTTGACTAGGTATTTGACCTAGTCAAGGATTCCTCTATATCTTCTTATATAAAATAAATTTTGATCTAATTTTTTTGTGGATTACACATTTAAGAGAGGTCATTTAGAATGTGAAAAATCTGAGAGAGAAGCCTAGGGCGTGGGATTTTGTAAAGGCACCAATCAAGATGCTTTGGTGAGAGAAGAAAGAAGAAGAAGAGGGTCTTCTTCTAAGTTTTTTCTTCTACTTCTATTCCTCTATATTTATGAGTGTTTGAGAGGTGTCTCAGCATCATGAATTATCTTCCTCGACTTTAGAAAGGTGGAGAGTCCAAGCTTGAAGGAAAGAAGATCCTAGAACGATCGTTGGAGAAGGATCAGTATAGTACTAGCATACTATGCTAATTTACGGGCATTGGACTTTAGATTTACAATCGAGGGCTCACGTAGATAACTCGTAGAGGCCAAACATGTGTGCAGCTCAAAGCAACTATCTCAGACCTGGATCAACAAGTTAAGAAACTCAAGATTTAAAGGTAAGGATGATCTGATCTCCCTATTACATGTCTAGATCTGATCTAGAGTAGTCTATTATTGATATGATTAATATGCAATTCTTTTGATATTTTATTTTTTAATTAAATAGCATGCCTTAATCATGTAATAAGATTCTATATTTAGGATTTTCTATTATATTATTCATAATTTAATGTAATTAATTCTCCTCTTTCATTGCAATTTTGAAAAGTTTCAAAAGTTAATCCTAGAACCCTGGATCGGTTTCTACAATTAGTATCAGAGCCTAGATTCATTTATTACATGATTTATGCATGATTAGATTATATTTTTAGATTAGATCTAATTTATAATTTGATAATTAAATCTAAAAATAAAATTTTAGATTACACGCATGATAAGTACCATAAATTTACCAATAAAAGTATTAATTTATTAATTTATTTATATTAATTATTAAAAATTATTGATTAATTTATATATAATTTTTAAGAAATTAATATTTTTATTAATTAAAAAATTAATTAAAAATAATAAAAATTAAAAAAATAAAATTTTATAATCAATGGAAAGAGTTAATTTTTTTGATCATAATGAAATAAGTTTTGAGCAAAACATAGCTAAAACAAAGAAGATATGAATTTCTAAAGAAATAAAATAAATAAAAATTAAATGAAAAAAGAAAAATGGCTCAACTGGCTCAAGCCACCGTGCCATATCAGCCGGCGCATCCAAACGCGCCGAGCCAAGCCGATAAAGCCGACATGCCAAGCCAGCAACGCTAGCCGACTCAGCCGTAGAAGCCATTAGCCGGTCCATAATCTAGGCATGAACCGCCAGCTCAGCAGAAATCGGTGAATCACGGAGCGACCCATGGTGGACCTAGACCCTTAAGGGATTCATGAAAAATCCATTATGGTTTATAGAGTAAAGAGGTAATTTTACATCAAAGCAGCGAGCGGCAATTGGCTGGGGCATTTGGTGTGCCCGGTTCGCACGGTCCGTAGCTATAGTAATTGCGCGATCCAACGGCCTACTTTCAATCTGATGGAGATTCGACGGCCCATGATAAATCCTTCTTTGATTCAAACAGTGCTCAGCGATCTGGTGCAATCTGATGACTAAAAAACCAGCCGATGAGGATCCGATAATGGAGAAAGCTCTCGATGGTGATCAAGACTCCCAACGCACGATCAACGGCCAAATTTTCTCCATCAATGCATGATCAATGGCCAAAATTTAATCCGACCTAATCTGGGCCGATATGCATCCAATTTTGATGATTTTTGGTTCGTTGGATTCCTATTGAACGGTCAGATTTCATCCAGAGCAGCATAATTCAACCAGGACTCCTTTTAATCCAATTTTCACTCAGATTTCTTCATATTTTGACGATCAAAGAGCTTCTTAGTCTCACATTGCTTAGAAGAAAACTCTCCAGCCCTCCTAGCTCTATAAAAAGGATCCCAGGCCTTTAGAAATGAGGGATCTGACAAGAGAAAAGCTTTGGTATAGGATGAAGCCAGGCTTTGAATTAAAGACCGCCTCAAAGCAACGGATGCCGAGAAGAAGAGATCGGTTTTTATACCATCTTTCTACCAATACCGATCCAAGATCAGAGATCAAGCTATTTTATTTTATTTTTTTTTCTTTTTAAATTTCATATATTTAAATTTTAAAATTTTAATTAATGAAAATTTTATTTTTTACACTTTAATTTTAGCTCTTTATTTTTATTGTAATTTAATTTTTATACTTTAATTATTACTTTTTATTTTATTACAAATAGATGTGAAGATCTAACTAGTAGATCTTAGTATGAAGTTTAAATTTTTGCATCTTTTAATTTTTAATTTTTATTTTTTGACTTCACTTTTGATTTCAAAACTCTTTTCTTTTTTTTCTTTAAAATTAAAGATTTTAAATCTAAAAATACTATCTTTTCTGTACATTCGATCCGACTCACTGCTATCTACGTATTTTTAAGACATCAGATTAAACTGATAAATATGGTGTCTTAATGACAACATCATATTTCTATCAAGTTTTTGGTGCTATTACCGAGGAAGGATTAGATGCTATTTTTTATTAATTTCTTTAATTTTTTTATAAATTAATTATTAATAAAATTTTATTTTTTAAAATTTTTTATAAATATTGCTTACTAACTTTTTCTACTTTATTTTGTAGAAAAAATAAAGAAAATAAAAAGATTAGGATAAGAAGGAAGCTTCTAATCCTGCTTGGTGAGATCAATCCTAACTCTAGTCCTCTTTTTTTTTTATTTATTTATTTATTTATTTTATTTTTAAATTAATAAAAAATATTTATTTAAACCTAATTAAAAGCTCCATGATAAGATTAGAAATTCTAACTATTTAGAGCATGCATCATATCAATTTTATTTTTATTTTTTGATGATTGCTGGAGGCAAGGTAAGCCTTTCAAAATTCAATTAGTTGCATGCATGTAGTTTAAATTGTATAGAACCCTTTGATTGAAATTTTTTTGCGTATATTCATATTAAACCAAATTAAGGGCACAATCCAATTAAACAAGATAAGATGGAGATTTGATCATCCTTCCTTGGCCCATAAATAATCAACCAGCATTCTGCATTGACCTAAGCCTTTAATTTTAAAATCAATTAGACATCAGCCCTAGGAGCTCGAGCTTAATAGGACAAGAAATCTTAAGAGTTGAATCAGATTAAGGTTAGTCAATTTGATTGGTATCTAAGAAAGTGGTTTAGGAATGACTGGGCTCGAAAGAAGGTGGTTTCTAATTAGTTCCATTAGCTTACTTGGCCAAGTATACTTGGTATCTAAGGCAAGAAACGGAGGGACTCCCACCAACCTTACACTTACTTGGCCAGTTGATTGGCTGATCTTATACTTGGAGTGCTCGAAGGCTAACTTGGAACAGTTAGGAGCTGTCTAGGTTGTAATCTTAGGTTAGAATTAATTTGTTTGAAACTTGTTTGAAAATAAAAATTTTTACTTTAGGTATTTTCAATCTCTATTGCCCTGACATAAGGTTGCCCTGGCATAACGAAAATTAACTTAGAACTTAAAATAGAAAGTTTAAAAAAATATTAAAAAAATAAATAATAAAAAGATTGAGGACATTGAGAATATAGTGAATTCTCCAACATTCGTGTGGAGAAGGATTTCAGATCGACTAGTCAAAATGGATTTAGTTCCTGTTTCAGATCCTACAACTTCAACATCCACAATGGATTTAGCAAATCAGCCTCAGCCTCAAACCCTTAAGGACTTATGTTATCCAGTTGGTTTCGTCTAACCCTCTTGCATCAGGTTGCCCCAACCCACAGCAAACAACTTTGAAATTAAATCTCAAATCATTAACATACTTCCAAAATTCATGAAAATAGAGGATGCATATATATTCATTAGAGAATTTGAAGAGATTTGTGCAACCATGAAACTACAACAACTGTTAGAGGATGAAATCAAACTGAGATTAATCAATTTTGCCCTTAAGGATAATGCCAAAAAGTGACTTTATAGTCTTCCAAATCAATCTATCATGATCTGGGAGGATTTTATGAGAATATTCTTAAAAAAATATTTTTCTCATCATAAAACAGCTAGAATTAGAAACAAAATAAACTAATTCTATCAACTAGCTAGTGAATCATTTTGAAAATACTTCGATCGATTCAAGAACCTCTTGATCCAATGCCCACACCATGGAATAAAAACTTGGAGGCTATGCCAAATAATTTATGAAGGATTAGATTCAAATTCCCAAACAATGCTAGAGTCCATGTGCCAGGGACAATTTATATATAAAGAACCAAATAAAGCCTGACAATTTCTAGAAGACCTAGCTGAGAAAAATTTACAATGAAAAATAACTAGGGAACTAGAAAAATCTACACCTTCAAGAGGTAGAATTTACCAAATTCAATCCTCCCTAGCTGCAGAAGCCAAAATTGCAACTTTGACATGTAGGTTAGAGGCCTTAGAACTTCAAAGACCAGCCAATGTCAATGAAGTGTCTACACCCATGTGCAACGGGTGCAATACACCAGACCATGTTCTTGAGGAATGTCCCCTCCAAATAGACCAATTAGATATTAGATGTGCACAAGTGAATGCCACATATTAGAGACTATTAAACAATCCCTATGCACCCACTTATAACCCAGATTGTCCAAATTTTTCATGATCACAAAATCCAAATGTAGGCAGTCCAAGTTTCAATCAGTAGAACCCAAGGCCTAATTCTGTGATAAACACTCTACCACCACCAGGCTTTAATATTAATAAAAAAAAACTTAGCTCTTTAGAGAAAAGCCTGGAAGCCCTAGCTAAATCTAATGTTGACACCAATGCCATCTTAAGTAATTTCATGCAAACCACAGGCCAAATTCTCAGGCCATAGCCCGCTTAGAAATGCAAGTGGATCAGCTAGCATCCACCATAAGTGAATGTGAACGAGGTAGGCTACCTAGCCAACCTGGGCCCAACCCAAGAAATCAAAATAATAGACCATTCCAAGGAAACTAGGTTAATCAAGTTAATGCTATTCATTCCTTAAGATCAGGAAATAAGTAGATAATAAGATAAATACATCTGACACTAGAGAAGACTTAAGTGCTGAGTTTGTTGAGCCACCCAATAAACAATCTACCTTACAAACTCAAGCTCCTGAAACTGATAGTGCACCAAACTAGATGTCCAAAATCTCTAGAGCTCCTTTTTCGAATCGATTAAGATCTAATAAACAATCAAAATATTTAGACAAAATATTAGAGGTATTTAAGCAAGTTCAAGTAAATATTCTTCTACTAGATATGATCCAACAAGTTTCGATTTGCACCAAGAAAAAGATGACTAATGTACCAAAGAGAGCTTTCTTAGCAGTGATAGGAATGCGATGTTGTAATTAAGACATTGTGTTTATCAGTTTAAATCCAACTTTTTAAAAAATTTATAGAGATATGAAAAGAGTAGTGAGTCAGATGGAATCCATAGAGAGGCAATGATTTAATTCTAAATTTTTTAATTTTTTAAAAAAAAATAAAAAGAAGGATTTTTAAAAAAATTAAAATTAAAAAATAAATTTATTAATAAAAACAAAATTCAAATTATGAAAAAAAAATAAACTTGGTACTAAGATCCACTATTTAGATCTTAGCGGCTATTTGTGATAAAATTAAAGAGCAAAAGAAAAGAACAATTAATTTAGAGAGCTAGAATTAAAAAGAGTAATAAAGCTTTCTTTATTAAAACTCAAATATAGAATTTAAATATAAGAAATTAAAGAAAAAAAAGAAAAAAAAACTAGAAGGAGATCGTAGATCAGCATAGGCATGATGATGGCGTAGAAGACCGGCTCTTCTTCTCAGCACTGTAGCTTTGAAGCAACCTTCAACCCTGAGCTTGGCTTCCACTCTATACCTTGGCTTCCCACTCCCCAGATCTATTCATTTCTGGAGGTCTGGGGTCCTTTTTATAGAGCTAGGAGAGTTGGAGATTTTTTCTGGAGGCAATGTGGGACTAAGAGCCTTTTTAATCATCAAAATATAAAGAAATTTGAGTAAAATTTGGATTAAAATAGCTCTGATATAAATCTGGTAAGTCTAGTAAAATCTAGCCATTCAATAGAAATCCAATGGATCAAAAATCATCAAAATCGAATGCATATCGGCCTAGATCATATTGGATTAAATTCTGACCATTGATCGCACGTTGATGAAGGAAATCTGGCCGCTGATCGTGCGTTGGGAGTCTTGATCACCATCGAGAGCATTCTGGACCATCGAATCGTCCCCTGGATCGAACGCTGCCATTGGATGGAGATCCACATGAAGCTAAGTTCGAATCAAACTCAGTTTTAAACCTCCATCGTTTGATCTTGACCGCAAGCGACTGTAGCTATTCGATTGCGCCTTTACTGTTCCTATGGATCGTGTGGACTGGTTGCATCGTACACCACAACCAATCAACACCTCCTATCATTAAGTGAAAAGTCCAAAATGCCCTATGAGCCATGATAGATTTCTGTGAACCCTTTAAGGATCTAGGTCCACCACGTGTTGCTCTATGATTCATCAATTTCTGCTGAGCTAATGGTTCATGCCTGGATCGTGGACCGGCTGATGGCTTCCATGGCTGATTTGGCTTGGATGGCTAGCTTGGCACATTGATTTCATTAGCTTGGCTCGGTGCGTTTGGATGCACCGGCTGATATGGTGCGGTGGCTTGAGCCGACTGAGCCGCATGTTATTTTCATTTAATTTTTATTTATTTTATTTCTTTAGAAATTTATATCTTCTTCATTTTAGCTCTGTTTTGCATGAAATTTATTTTGTTGTAATCAAAAAAATAAGCTCTTTCCATTGATTATAAAATTTTATTTTTTAATTTTTATTATTTCTTAATTAATTTTTAATTAATAAAAAAATATGATTTTTTTAAAAATATGTATCAATTAATTATTAATTTTTAAAAATAAATATAAATTAATTAATAAATTAATATTTTTATAGATAAATTTATGGTACTTATCACACCTTCCAACTTAAGCTTTGTTCATCCTCGAGTAAAGAAAAAAATTAGTTTAGATTACCATGTTTCATTGAGATCCTTCTTCATAAGAATAAGTCTAGAAATTAAGATCAAAAGATTAGATAGTATTACTAAGTATCGAGTTTTAGAAGCAAATTTTATGACAGATTAATCGAAACTTTCTTAAAGTTCATCTAAAGATTTTCAGCACTTTATGAATACTAACTTAGCATTTGGGTGTTAATTCAAAGGACAAACGAATCTTCTTTTATCATCTATTTTGGTTAATTTTTTATATACTCCGAAGTTAAGTGCATGAATTAAGGTAGCTTTCACACTATTTTTTTTTTTTTGAAAAGAGCAATAGTGTTGAGCATCCTGGCCTTCCCTTCATCATTTGATGTGAACCTCCACACTTGACTTAGGTGCAGAGATCCAGTTACTAAGTTTAGGGCAATCTACATATACTCTATATTTTGTATTTTTTATTTTAAGCAAGTAGATCTTTCCTTAAATTCAAGTTTCTTTAATTGAGTTATATAAAAATCATTAATTTTTAGTGATAATTGAATCCTCAATTAGCCTTATAATCAATCCCTACTTTACTTCATTAGTGTGCATGTGCAATTAAAAGTATTGTTAGCCTTTAAATGACCTAAGTAGGCTACTAACGGTCTGACTAAGTAATTTACTTCTTAACTCGCTACCATTATTAGCTAATACTTTTTAACTTTATTACTTTTCTTAGTTTATTTTGCTTAAGATTCTCTTTCCTAAAATATGGTTTATCCAAAAATTTCCAAAATAGTTTTAAAGTTTGATTATTATTATTATATCATTATTTTTTATTTTTTATTTTTTTTATTTTTTTATGTGTATATATATATATATTTTATATTTTTATTTTTAATTATTTAATTTGATTTTTTTTTTTTTAACCCCCCAACTTAATTGACATTGTCCTCAATGGAGAGGGAGAACAAATAAAAGGGTGTAAATTATGTTTATTCATTTAGCATTGGATTCTTGAAGCTTTTGATCTTTCTCTAGCTTAGCCTAAAAAAAATAAAATAAAAAAATAAATTAGATTCAAGAAATATTGGGTTGCTTTCCAACAAGCACTAAGTTTAAAATCTTCAGCCAGACTAAATAGTGATAATAGACTAACCAAGATATGTTGGTTCATAAAGAACCATGGCTTCCTCCATAGATTCTATGGGTAATTCCAAGAATGGTTTCAATCGTTGATCATTAACTTTAGAAACAACACCATTGCTTGGGTTTTCAATCTCTACAACCCCGTATGGGAAAACCTTTTTTAACAAAGAAAGGTCCTTGTCCATCTAGACCTAAGCTTTTCAGGAAAAAAGATGTAACCTTGAATTATACAAAAGAACATTTTGTCCAGGATTGAAAGATTTTCTATGAATTGCTTGATCATGAAATACTTTATCATCCATTCCTTGTATACCTTGGCATTCTCATAAGCTTCATTTCTCAATTCTTCTAATTCATTGATCTGAAGCTTTCTATAGTTTTTGGCTATGTCTAGGTCCATATTTAATTTCTTTATTGCCCATATGGACTTTATGTTCTAACTCAACAAGGCAAGTGACATGGTTTTCCAAACACAATCCTATAAGGAGACATTCCTAGGTTGGTCTTGTAGGTAGTGTGGTAGGCCCAAAGTGCATCAACTAATTTCACAGATCAATCCTTCCTATTGGCATTAACAGTTTTCTCCTAAGATTTGTTTGATTTATCTATTTGACACTTCAACTTGCCCACTAGTCTGAGGATGATATGGATGTGGCTAATTTATGGGTAACATTATATTTCTTCATTAATGCGGTAAAGGGTCGATTGCAAAAATGTATTCCTCTAATCACTAATGATTGCTCTAGGAGTACCAAAGCGAGAGAGAATATTTTTTTTAAGAAATTTAACGACCACTTTGCTATCATTGGACTTACATGGAATAGCTTCTACCCACTTGGAAACATAATCAACAGCCACTAAGATATACTCATTTTCGAAGAAATTCGAAAATGGTCCCATAAAATCAATTCTCCAGACATCAAAAATTTCAACTACCAAGATTGGATTGAGTGGCATCATATCTCTCTTTGTAATCCTGACCCATTTGTTGGCATCGATCATAACTTTTACAGTACATATGTGCATCCTTAAATAAAGTAGGCCTAATAAAATCCACATTGAAGTACTTTGGCAGCAGTCTTCTTAGATGCGAAATGACCACCACATGCTTGGTCTATGACAAAATGAAAGAATACTTTTAACCTCATTATCAGGGACACACCTCCTAATGATCTGATCAGGAACACTATTTAAATAGATATGGATCATCCTAAATGAAATACTTTACTTAGAAAAAGAATTTGTGTTTATCCTGACTAGTCCAATGAGAAGGCACTTTACCAATGGCTAAATAATTCACAATATCTACATACCAAGATTCAGTGGACACTAACATGAGTTGTTCATCTGAAAAATACTCATTGATAGGTGGTTCATTAGATGGCGCAACTATGATTTGGGATAAGTGATCAGCAACTACATTCTCTATCCTCTTTCTTATCCTTAATTTTTAGGATCAAATTCTTGAAGGAGCAAGATCCATCGAATTAAACGTGCCTTAGCATCTTTCTTTGCTAGGAGATGTCTAATAGCTGAGTGATCAGTATAAACAATAACATGAGATTCAACCAAATAGGATCTGAATTTTTCTAGGACAAAGACAACAGCTAAGAATTTCCTTCTCCATGGTGGTGTAATTAAGCCGCACATCATTTAATGTTTTGCTTGCATAATTAATAACTCTCGACAGTTTGTTGATTTTTTGACCTAAGACTACTCCTACAACATGATCAGATGCATCGCACATGAGCTCAAAAGGTTCGGTCCAGATAGGTGGATGAATGATGGGGGCTGAAATGAGTGCCTTTTTAAGGAATTCAAAAGACTCAAGGCACTTAGAAGTAAACTCAAATTTTGCTTCTTTATGCTAACAAGTTCATCAAAGGGCGAGCCACTTTGCTAAAATCGGGTATGAACCTTCTATAAAATCTAGCATGTCCTAAGAATGAATGAATTTCTTTAACAGTCTTGGATGGATGGAAGACTTGCAATCAGGTCAACTTTGGCCTTATCAACTTCTATTCCTTTTTTTGAAATTACATGGCCAAGAACTATACCTTCTCTGACCATGTAATTGACATTTTTTCCAATTAAGAACTAAATGCTTCTTCTTACATCTTCCTAGAACAAGTCTTAGATGGTTTAAGCATTCAGAGAAGCTAGGTCCAAAGATAGAAAAGTCATCCTATAAAAATTTCTAAAAATTATTCAATCATATCAAAAAACATGCTGATCGTACATCTTTGGAAGGTTGCTAGAGCATTACATAGTCCTAAAGGAGCATACGCCTTGTAAGCAAAGGTTCCAAATGGGCAGATGAATGTGGTCTTTTTCTGATCTTCAGGGAGCTATTGGGAATCTGATTATAACCTAGAGTATCCATTTAGAAAATAGTAAAATTCTTGTCTGGCTAACTTTTCTAACATTTGACCAATAAATGGAAAAGAAAAGTGATCCTTTTTTGTAGCTGCATTCAATTTTCTATAATCTATACCGACCCTCCACCCCATTTGGGTCCTAGTTAGGATAAGTTCATTAGCTTCATTCTGGACTACCGTTACCCCAGATTTCTTTGGTACCACTTGTACAGGGCTTACCCACGAACTATCAAAAATAGGATAAATAATTCCATTATCTAATAACTTCAAAATTTTCTTTTTGACTACATCCTTCATGGCTGGGTTTAATCTTCTTTGGGCATCTCGAGTTGGTTTAGCCTCTTCCTCTAGGTGTATCCTATGTTGAACTATGGAAGGGCTTATTCCTTTAATGTCTATCATGGTCCAGCCTATTGCTTCTCGGTTCTCTCTTAAGACCACTAATAATTCCTCTTCTTGGTTAGGATTTAGGTCTGATGCAATAATTATAGGCAAGGATTTTCTCTGGACCTAAATATACATACTTGAGGTGCTCAGGGAGAGGTTTCAACTCTACTTTGGGTGCCTCTTCTTTTGATGACTCTGATGATAGTTTAGTCATTTCTATGGATGGTTCAGTGGGAGGCTCCCATCTCTGACCATTTTTATTATCTCCAAGTATTTTATTTAGGTTCTCATATTCATGGGTTGGTCAGATACTAGATTCAAGATCGACTTCCTCATCGCTAATGTCTATGGGTTCATAAATTTCATGTTGGACTATACTTACATTAGCTTGGTAGATTCCTGTTCCAAATTGAAAATATTCAGCTCGATAGTCATGTTTTCAAAAGATAGTTTCATAAGTCCATTCTGATAATTGATTTCAGCATTAGCAGTAGCTAGGAATGGTCTTCCTAAAATCATTGGGATTTGACCCTTAGGATTTGATATTGGCTCAATCTTTAAAATGATAAAATCAACTGAAAAGATAAAACTTTTAACCTTAATCAAAACATCTTCTACCATTCTCTTGGGGATTCTAAAAGATCGGTCTGCTAATTATAATGTGATCCTTGTTGGCTGAAGTTTTTCCAATCCTAATTGCTTATAAACTGAATAGGGCAAAATATTTACACTAGCCCCTAAATCAAGTAACGCCTTCTTAATGTGGGTTTCTCCTATGACATATGAAATTATTGGAGAACTTGGGTCCCTATACTTTATAGGCATATGACTTAATAAATATGAACTCACACTTGCTGCTAAGAAAGCTCTCTTTGGTACGTTAGTTGTCTTTTTCTTGGTGCAAAGGTCTTTTAAGAATTTGGCATAAGTCGAAACTTGCTGGATCATGTCTAGTAGAGGAATATTTACTCGAACTTACTTAAACACCTCTAACATTTTGTCTAAATGTTTCGATAGTTTATTAGACCTTAATCGATTCAGAAAAGGAGCTCTAGAGATTGTGGGCATCTGGTTTGGTGCACTATCAATTTCAGAAGCTTGAGTTTGTAAGGTAGATTGTTCATTAGGTGGCTCAACAGACTCAACACTCAAGTCTTCTTTAGTGTCAGGTGTATTTACCTTATTATCCACTTGTTTTCCTGATCTCAAGGAATGAATAGCATTAACTTGATTAACCTAGTTTCCTTGGGTTAGTCTACCATTTTGATTTCTTGGGTTGGGCTCAGGTTGGCTAGGTAGCCTATCTTGTTCATGTTCGCTTATGGTAGATTCTAGTTGACTCACTTGCATTTCTAAGCGGGCTATGGCCTGAGAATTTGAATTTAGAATTTGGCCTATGGTTTGCATGAAATTGCTTAAGATGGTATTGGTGTTAGTATTATATTTGGCTAAGGCTTCAAGACTTTTCTCTAAAGAACTAAGTTTCTTTTCATTAATATTAAAGCCTGGTGGTGGCAGGGTATGTTTATTATAGGATTAGGCCTTGGATTCTGCTGATTGAAACTTGGAAACTTGGACCGCCTACATTTGGATTTTGTGACCATGAAAAATTTGGATGATTCCTCCAACCTGGGTTATAAGTGGGTGCATAGGGATTGTTCAATGGTCTCTGATATGTGGCATTCACTTGTGCACATCCATTATCTAATTGGTTCATTGGGAGGGGACATTCCTCAAGGATATGGTCTGGTGCATTGCACCTATTGCACATGGGTGCATACACTTGGTTCACACTGGCTAGTCTCTGAAGTTCTAAGGCCTCTAGCCTACATGTTAAAGTTGCAGTTTTGGCTTCTACAGCTAGGGAGGTTTGAATTTAGTATATTCCACCTCTTGAAGGTGTGAATTTTTCTAGTTTTCTAGTTGTTTTTCATTGTAAACTTTTCTTGGCTAGGTCTTCTAAAAATTGCTAGGCTTCATTTGGTTCTTTGTACATAAATTATCCCTGGCACATGGACTCTAGCATTGTTCAAAAATTTGAATCTAACCCTTCATAAATTATTTGGCATAACCTCCAAGATTCTATTCCATGGTGTGGGCATTGGGTCAAGAGGTTTTTGAATCGATCGAAGTATTTTCAAAATGATTCACTAGCTAGTTGATAGAATTGGTTTATTTTATTTTTAATTCTAGCTATTTTGTGATGAGAAAAATATTTTTTTAAGAATATTCTCACAAAGTCCTCCTAGGTCGTGATAGATTGATTTGGAAAACTATAAAGCCACCTTTTGGTATTATCCTTAAAGGTAAAATTGATTAATCTTAGTTTAATTTCATCTTCTGATAATTGTTGTAGTTTCATGGTTGCACAAATCTCTTCAAATTCCTAATGAATATATATGCATCCTTTATTTCCATGAATTTTGGAAGCATGTTAATGATTTGAGGTTTAATTTTAAAGTTGTTTGCTATAGGTTGGGGCAACTTGATACAAGAGGGTTGGATGGAACAAAGTGGATAACATAAGTCCTTAAGGATTTGAGGTTGAGGCTGATTTGCTAAATCCATTATGGATGTTGAGGTTGTAGGATTTGAAATAGGAACTAAATCCATTTTGACTAGTCGACCTGAAATCCATCTGCATGCGGGTGTTGGAGAATTCACTATATTCTCAGCATCCTCAATCTTTTTTTTTTTTAAGTTCTAAGTTAATTCAACCTTTTCATACCCTAGGACAACCATGCAGCATTACTTTCCGTTATGCCAGGGCAATCTTATGTCAGGGCAATAGAGATTGAAAATTCCTAAAGTAAAAATTTTTATTTTCAAATAAATTTTAAACAAATTAATCCTAACCTACGATCAGTCTAAACCTAGACAGCTTCTAATTATTCTAAGTCAGCCTTCGAGCACTCCAAGTGTAGGATTAGCCAATTAACTGACTAGATAAGTATAAGATCGGTGGGAGTCCCTATGTTGCTTATCTTAGACACCAATTGTGCTTGGCCAGGTAAGCAAATGGAACTAATTAAGTAACCACCTTCCTTCGGACCCAATCATCTCTGAACCACTTTCCTAGATAGTAGTTAAATTGATTAACCCTAATCTGGTTCAACTCTAAAGTTTTCTTGTCCTATTGAGCTCAAATATCCTTAAGGGTCAACGTCTAATTAATTTTAAGAGTTAAGGTTTGGGTTAATGCAATATGAAGGTTGGTTATTTATGGGCCAAGAAAGAATGATCAAATCCCCACCTTATTTTGTTTAATGGGTTGTGCCCTTAAATTGATTCAATATGATATACATATTCAAATTTTCAAGCAAAGAATTTTATGCAATTAAACAAGATACATGTAATTAATTGAATTTTTGAACAGCTTACCTTGCCTCCAGCAATCACCAAAAATAAAACTAATATGATGGATGCTCTAAACAATTAGAATTTCTAATCTTATGATGAGATTTTTAATTAGATTTTATTAGGTAATTTTTAATTAATTTAAAAATAAAATAAATATTAAAAATAAGGAAAGAGATTTAGGGTTTAGGAATGATCTCACCGAATCGTGCCCTAATCTTCTTTGTTCTTTTCTCTTTTTTTATAAAATAAATAAGAAAAATAATTAGTAGGCAATAAAAAATCAAAGAAATGAGAAAATTTTTAATTTTTATGTCTTTCTAGCAACGATGCCAAAAACTTGATAGAAATGAAATGTTATCATTAAGACACCGTGTTTATTAATTTAAATCTTACTTTTTAAAAAAATTATAGAGATATGAAGAGAGTAGTAAGTCAGATCGAATCCACAAAGAGACAATGATTTAATTCTAAAATTTTTAATTTTTTTTAAAAAAAATGAAGGATTTTTGAAAAAAAAATTAAAGTCATAAAATAGATTTATTAATAAAAGCATAATTCAAATTATGCAAACAAAATAAACTTGGTACTAAGATCCACTATTTAGATCTTAGCGGCTATTTGCGATAAAATTAAAGAGCAAAAGAAAAGAACAATTAATTTAGAGAGCTAGAATTGAAAAGAATAATAAAGCTTTCTTTATTAAAATTTAAATATAGAATTTAAATACAAAAAATTTAAAAAAAAGAAAGAGAAAAGAAAACTAGAAGGAGATCACAGATCAGCATAGGTTTGGTGATGGCGTAGAAGACTGGCTCTTCTTCTCAGCACTGTAGCTTTGAAGCAAACTTTAACCTTGAGCTTGGCTTCCACCCTGTACCTTGGCTTCCCTCTCTCCAAATCTATTCTTTTTTGGAGGCCTAGGGTCCTTTTTATAGAGCTAGGAGGGTTGGAGATTTTTTCTGGAGGCAATGTGGGACTAAGAGCTTTTTTAATCATCAAAACATAAAGAAATCTAAGTAAAATTTAGATTAAAATAGCTCTGATATAAATCTGGTAAGTCTGGTGAAATCTAACCGTTTAATAGGAATCCAACGGACCAAAAATCATCAAAATTGGATGCATATCGGACCAAATCAGATCGGATTAAATTCTAGCCATTGATCGCACATTGATGGAGGAAATCTGACCGTTGATTATGTGTTGGGAGTCCTGATCACCGTTGGGAGCGTTCTGGACAGTCGAATCATCCCCTGGATCAAGCGCTGCTGTTGGATGGCGATCCTCATGAAGCTAAGTTCGAATCAAACTTAGTTTTAAACCTCCACCATCTGATCTTGACCGTAAGTGACTGTAGCCATTCGATCGCACCTTTACTGTTTCCATGGACCGCGTGGACCGGCTGCACCATACACCGCAACCAATCAGCACCTCCTATCGTCCAATGAAAAGTCCAAAATGCCCTATGAGCCATGATAGATTTCTGTGAACCCTTTAAGGATCTAGGTCCACCACATGTTGCTCTATGATTCGCTGATTTCTGCTGAGCTGGCGGTCCACGCCTGGATCGTGGATCGGCTGACGGCTTTCACGGCTGATTCAGCTTGGATGGCTGGCTTGGAGCATTGGCTTCATCAGCTTGGCTCGGTGCGTTTGGACGCACCAGCTGATATGGCGCGGCGGCTTGAGCCGGCAGAGCCACATGTTATTTTCATTTAATTTTTATTTATTTTATTTTTTTAGAAATTCATATCTTCTTTGTTTTAGCTCCATTTTATGTGAAATTTATTTCATATGATCA
>QRFJ01004366.1:0-76914 GCA_006176705.1 Cocos nucifera | reverse complement strand
TGACATCTAGTTTGATTTTCAAAAATTGGTATCACTAAAATTTATACTTTTGAATTTTATTTAATTTTTAACATGGCTTTATTTACAAAAGTAAGAGGGAAAAAATATTAAAAAATGATCATTTAATTGAAAAGGTCTTTAAAATTGAAAATATCTTTCAAATTTAGAAAATCTAAATTTAGTCGTTAAAAATATTAAATGTGCTTGATTTAAAAGAAAAAGGGAGAAAAAAGTTGAAAGATAAAATCATCGAGCAATAATTATGAAAAATAGGGAGAGATAATATTATTAAAATATTAAAATAAATGATGAATTCTTGGTATCTCTAAAATAAGGGAAGAAATGCTTTTTTATCTTGATTTGATTAAAAATTTTGACTAATTTATATTGAGATAAATAAATTTTGATCTTAAATGGAGCTTTCTCAATCAATTACTTTTTGACCTTCTTAAATGGAGCTTTTATGTGATTATCTAATTTAATTTACATGATTTGATTGCTCTATCTTATTTTTGGATAATTAGTTAAAGTTAAATTAAATTTAAAAATATATTCTTACTCTAAAAAATAATTTTTTAAACTTAATCTTAAAATTTATTTAAAAATTTAAATTTGATACTAAATTTCTGATGTGCATTACAAAATTCTTATGAATTATTTATATTAAAAAATTTTTTTAGTCAAACAATGAATTTAAAAATATGACTATCATTTTTTTATATTATTTATTTTATTTTGCTCGATACATACTCGATACATATCTTTTTCAAAATTAATTGACTAAAATTTTTTAGAAAAAAAAGATTGAATATTATAGTACATATTATGCTTAATTTTATATTCAAATCTTTTGAAAAGCTCTATTCCTCTTAAAGCTTAAAAATGCATATCTGAAAAATTTGATTAAAGATCATATTCATTCAAAAAGGAGGAGAGCATTCTAAAATTAAAATGAATATTTGAAACTTATTTTGAGTCAAAAAATAAATTTCAAAAGAAAGATGATTCATTTAAATTAATTTTATGAATTTAATACATCTCTCAATTCAATGCTTTGATGTTGATTTTGATAATTTCTTATTTCTTCCCATTAGCTTTTTGATATTGTCATAAAGGGGGAGAATTATGTTAAGTATATGCTTGAATGATTGATGCTTAAGAAACTCAAATTTTTTATGCTTGAAATCTTGATACTCATTGATTAGAATTGAAACATCATTTTGGTATGAGTATATAAAATATATATATTATAATGATGTGCAATAAATTAAAAGCTCCTTAATAATTTTTTTATAAAGTTTAATTCATTATTCTTATTTGGATTCATATTAGTTTCTTTTGGCATATACTCAAAGTTTTTTCATCATCAAAAAGAAGAGATTGTTGATCCCTTGATTGATTTTGATAATTACCAAACTTTGAGTATATTATGTATCTAATCATGTGTTTCAAGAATGTATGTAGGATTTTTCAAGTATCCAAAATGAAGAATTTATCTTAAGAATAAATTCTCTCAAGATGCCATGCCAAAATACTTAAAAAAATAAATTCACACATATTTAGATGGCTTGGTATAAAGAAAATAAGATTGGAAGAAGAGAAAATAAAATTGAAAGAAGCAATTATATTTAGAAGAGATTGGTACCAAGAAAATCAAGTTTGGAAGGTCAAACAATGAAGAAAAATAAAGCTAAAAATTTTAGAACCATCTCCAAAAAATTTAGAGTCATCTCCAAAAAATTTGGAGGCTTCTACAGAAAATTTAGAGTTATCTCCAAGTTATTTGGCATGCCTGCACAATACCTTGGTACAGATTCGAGAGGACTAAAAATTAGCTTGAGTCATATCCATCTAAGGAGATAGAAATCTCATTTCTGTGAACTAAGACCGAGATGTCTACAAAATTTTCGAGACTTTTTGAAGTAAAACCAAGATGTCTCCGAAAAAAAAAGGAGAAGTCTCCAAATGCGTGGTAGCCTTCAAGAGTTAGTTTATGCACCCTTTCCAATGGCTCTTTTTTAGTTTCAGCGGCTATGTCAGAGCTTCCAATAGCTATAACTCACTCTCCAACCATCTCTAAGGGTATTTAAAGGTAGAGAATTAATCAAAAAATAAGATTAAGAGATTTAAAGAGAGAATCTTTTACTTTTGGTGAGGAATATTGAATATCCAAAAAGAAAGGAAAAAAAAAGTTATGCATAGATTTCAACTAGCCTTAAAAATAATCTTCTCCAACATCTTCTACATCTTCTCAAGTATAAATTGAAGAAAAGCTAAGCTTCAAACAAGCATAACATCAGCTTTTTCTTTAGGATTTAAAGAGTTTCAACTCTATTTTTACTTTTATATTAAGCTTCAAACAAGCATAACATCACCTTTTTCTTTAGGATTTAAAGAGTTTAAACTCTATTTTTACTTTTATATTGAAATTCTGTACATGTATTTTTTTGTACAAGTTTTTTTAGAGAAAAGAAACTTGGGGATTAGGCCCATCCAAGCTTGGAATTGGACTTGTTAGATTTTGGTTGGTAAGCCTAGAAAACCAACTAAGTTGTTGGTGAGCTTGGAAAACTATCGATATAAGATTTTGGTTGGTGATCCTAGAAAATCAATTGGATTTGTTTGTGAGCCCGAAAAAATAAACATACTATAATCAAGGATGGATTATAGTAAAAAATCCAAGAAAAGCTTAGGAAGTGGACATAGGTGTGGGTTACACCAAACTACTATAAAACTTTATATATTTATGTTGTGCTTTTTTCTTCTATCCCTTTGCATACTTTGTATACTTTTAATTTTTGCTTTACTTTTATATTTTAGTTTTGTTATCTTAATTTTGCTGCTACACTATTGCTTATATTCCACAATCATTAAAGATAGCATAAATTGAAGCATATATTGTTTGAAAAGTAAAATTGATTGAAATTTTAAAAGAACCCAATTTAGCCCCCCTCCCCCTCTTAGATTGCTACCTCTGTGCAACACTGAGAACATCGACACATGACTCACCACTATCCTAATTAATAGTAAGATCAATTTTAATTTTTATTTTTTGCTATAATAATAAGCAATCAAATTTTTGACGCCATTACCGAGGATTATAGCACAATTGCTTCAATTAAAATTTAAAAAAAAAATTAATAATTAAAAAATAAAAAATACATTTTATTTTATTTAGTTATTACTGTCTTTCATAACTAATTTCTTGCTTTTATATTAATTTACTACTTCATATAGTTTAGATTAATTTATTATTTAATCACTTGAATTTACTTTATTTTGCAAAACTAGATAATCAAAAACTTAAAATATATCTACAAAAAGATAAAATCATAAATCCTAAAAAATCACTGACATCTCATAATACTTAATTAATCCAGCATAACCATAAATATAATATAAAATTAACTTTTAACATGTTTGAACAACTTGCTTTCTTTGCATTGCATCTTTATAAAGTACTTTAAGGGCACAACCCATTAAATAAGATAAGATAAGGATTTGATCATCCTTTCTTAGTCCATAAACCACCACCCTTCATATTATATTGACCTAAGCTTTTAATTTAAAATTAATTAGACATTGGTCCTAAGATATTCGAGCTCATTAGGATAAGAAAATCTTAGAGTTGGACTGGATTTGGATTGATTAATTATTCGATGTCTAAGGCAAATGATTTAAGAAGGTGGTTTTCAATTAGTTCTATTGTCTGACCTGACCAACTCAGTTAGTGTCTAAGAAAAGCAACAAGTAGGAAACCTTCCACATTTTATACTTACCTGGCTGAGTCAATTAGCTAATTTTGGGCTTAAAGTGCTTGAAAGTGATATTGGAACAATTAAGAGCTGTCTAGATCAAGGTTAACTTTAGGATAGAGAGTCCATGGCTTAACTTGATTATAATTAACACCAAATTCAAACCTAGTTAAAGCACTCTTCTCTCTTTCATCTCTAGATTTATGATCCTTTAAACTCTTATCTTTAAAATTCTCTCTCCTCATCTCTTTTCTTATTCTTTAAAATAAAATAAAATAAAATAAAATAATAATTAGAGATAGATTTTTATGTTGAGCTATCTAGTAGAGTAGATTATCTAAAAGCTAATAGAAACTTTTTCTATCCATTATGTCACCCTGCACAACAAGTTTGTGCCATATGTTCGAGCCCCACTCACTTAGCAAGTGGATGCCCACACTGATTTCTTGAGTATATGTATGAGCAAGTTTATCAAGATCAAACCCAAAGAGCCTACAAACTAGAAAATAATCCATACTTCAACACTTATAATTCAGACTGGGGGGCTCTGAAGGAAAACCTAATTTTTTGCCGTAGGATTGATCTGATCTGATCTATAGCAAAAATTTTTAAAATTTTTCTATAAATTCTGATTAGATCTAAGAATTTTCAAATCTGATCCTTATGATTTGACATTAAAAATAAAAATTAAAATTAAATCTGAAACATCAAATGTTACCTATTTAGGGTAACTATTACCTAGATGATGATCTCCAATAATCCAGGATTCTGGATTTAGCCATACAAGCGTCTGGCCTCTACTAGAGTCCACTTGAGCTAGTTCTGGACATGCTCTTCTTGTAAGCGCACCAACTGGCATCACCTCTCCCTGATACCAATTGATGTTTTATGATATTGCTCGAACGCCAATCATCCTTGGCATCACAAGCCTTGATACCATATTGGGAAGCTCTTGATCTTTAGCACGGACCTGAAGAAACCTATGACGTTCTCTATGGGCAGCAAACCATCGATCCTCCACTTAGATCTATGATAGGGTGCCTCCCTCCTTAGGCTTGAGGAAGATGCCCCCCTTCTCTAGGGCTTCTTCAAGAACCTTAGGGCGGCAACTCTAGAAAAAAAAGAAGAAGAGAGTTGAGCGAGAAAAGATCTATATTCCATAGTATAATGAAACCCTAATGCAACCTATGTATTTATACATAGCCATTAGGTCCGACCAAAAAACTCTCCGACTAACCCAATACATGAAAGTACTCACCGAGCCTATGTACACCCATATCTCCCATGCTCTTATCCTCTAGATTTAGATCCGATCCATACATGAATTATCCCCCTTAAGACCTCTCAAACTAGGCCTTAAGATCCCTAGGATCATCTTAGATCCTAGCCCAAAATAGACCCTCGTGTAACTCTGCCCGCGCACTGAGCTTGCTAAGTTCCACTAGGTCGACTTAGTCTGAAACTGAGCCGTGCCAGTTTTGTGCCATGCCAGTAGTCCCGAACGCACAGCTCTCTATTTTGCCTATACTCTAAGATTTAGTCGATCCAGTTTTGGACTGAGCCGGCTAACTTGCAGAAATTTTTTTTCTACAGCCTTCAAGCTTCGACTTTGGTTCCTTGCTCTACTTTGTGTCCCAGATCTCCGAAGCATCAATCAAGCCCCTTGAGGCCCTCAATACCTGAACCTCAAGCCCGTGAAGAGTTACATGCCACCTCCATCCTAGGACAACTCCTATCCTAGCCCTAGGACCACACCTATCCTAGCCTCCTTGGAGCTCTCACCTTGGCTCTGCCCATGGCCTTCCATGGCTTGGGAGCACCATAAATCCTCACAATCTCCATCTTGGTGCTCCCAAGCCTTAGCAAACCTCTCGACAATGCCCTCCTGCATGATCACACTATCCTTGCGCACTCGACAGCACCTATGCAAACAATGCCTCCGCCAATCTTCTTCAGCTATTGTGCACCCTTGAGGCCTTTGGGATGACCGCCTCCACCGCTGAATACCTATGCTTGCACCTCTGCACCATCCTAAAATTATAGAATCTCTTCTGCTTAGCAGCTACATCATTTTTTCTGAACTTTCTTGATGAATCTATAGTATTTTCATACCGACACTCACTATAAACCCTGACATGGTCTCCTCAGAACTATGTCTGTCCTCCTGTACATACTGCTCCACCTAGAACCATGCATCTTCGACGCTCTGAACTCATGCCAAATTTTTCTCCAATTATGAAGCTACCACTATGGAGCTCCACTTATATCCAAAGTCCACCTGATGCCGCAGAAGCCGACTTTATCATCGAGTCCCTCAAGGCTAACCATTCAATGCTGCACTACTGAGCCTACCGCTGCACCTCGAACACCATCGCTGTCCCTTCGAATCCTCCATGCTCTCTGAACCCTTTTGAAGCTGTCTCAGATACCTCCGCAACCCATGGGCACCTCCAAAACTCAAGAGCTCATCCAACTCTTCTGAAATCAGCGACTGAATCCTAGGGAATTCCATCCTAGTCCTTCTCTTCTGCCCTTACACCAGCCATCATTTCAGTTGCGCTCGAAGAATCATCCTCCACCTGAACCGCGATCCTTCCTGATGCTCTTATAGAAAAAATTTGATCCATGATACTTTCGACTGCTAGAGACCTCCTGACGCTTCCTGAGATCCCCTGGCTCTTCCTGAGACCTGCACCCAGTCTTCCTGAGATACCACTAACACTCTCTATTGAGATATACTCCTTAACTACTGCACCACCAAGCCTCTCTTAGTCCCGTGCCTCTAGGGTAGCACTCCTGCAGCACTCCAGTGCTCTCTGACTCATCTCTACGCCGCTCTTCAGCCATCCAACCCTAACCTACTGGACCTTCATGGATCATCCATCTCCATCACTCTCAAGACTTCGCAAATCTATGCTCTGATCGAACCATTGAATACATCTTCGACTACTTCCCCACCTTTCAGACATCGAAGAATGTATAGTCGCTTCTTCAGCCTTCCTTCGATCATTATCCCTTGGAAAACCTCTCTTCAATAGCCCTACACTGCCCATCTTCCTAGAGAACCCTGATGCTTTTCGCTGAGATACCTTCTTCAACTGCTGCATCATCGAGTCTTTCTCAGCTCTGCATTTTCAGAAAAGCACTACTGCAACACTCCACACTTCCTGCCTATCACATAACCATCATACACCCCGGCCTTTCCACCAAGATCAATCAGCAAATCATGCACCAAGTCCTTCCATCCTAGGAAAATCTCTTTCTGTTAATCCTCTCAACCTCCACCTTCAACTTGCTGCTTTTGATTGGCCAAACCACAGCAATAATAAAGATAGATTTGAGATATACCATGAAATCCTTATGCAGATTTCTGATTTCACCATGTATGACTTTTTCTTTCTTTCCATGCACCATTAGGCTCTGATATCAGATGTAAGCATACCAATTGGCATCACCTCTCCCTGATACCAATTGATGTTCCATGATATCGCTCGAATGCCAATCATCCTTGGCATCACAAGCTTCGATACCATGTTACGAAAGCTTCTGATCTTTAGCACGAACCTGAAGGAACCTGTGATGTTCTCTATGGGCAACAAACCATAGATCCTCCATTTGGATCTATGATGGGGTGCCTCCCTCCTTAGGCTTGAAGGAGATGCCCTCATCTCTAGGGCTTCTTCAAGAACCCTAGGATGGCAACTCTAGAGAGAAGAGAAGAAGAGAGTTGAAGGAGAAAAGATCTATATTCCACAGCATAATAAAATTCTAATACAACCTATGAATTTATACATAGTCATTAGGCCCGACCAAAAAACTCCTCAGCTAACCTAATACACGAAAGCACTCACCGAGCCCATGTACACCCATGTCTCCCATGCTCTCATCCTCTGGATCTAGATCCAACCCATACATGAATTAGCCCTCTTAAGACCTCTCAAACTAGGCCTTAAGACTCCTAGGATCATCTCAGATTCTAGTCCAAAATAGACCCTCACGTAACTCTGCCCGCGCATTGAGCCAGCTTAGTCTCAGCACTAAGCTGGCTAAGTTCCACTAGGTCGGCTTAGTCTGAAACTAAGTCAGTCCAATCCTGTACTGTGCCCGCAGTCCTAAACGTGCAGCTCTCTATTTTGCCTATGCTTTGAGACTTAGCCGACTCAGTTTTGGATTGAGTCGGTTAACCTGCAAAAAATCCTTTTTCTACAGCCTTCAAGCTCTGGCTTTGATTTCTTGCTCCACCTTGTGTCTCAGATCTTCGAAGCACCAACCAAGTCCCTTGAAGCCCTCAATACCTGAACCTCAAGTCCATGAAGAGCTACATGCTACCTCCATCTTAAGACAACTTCTATCCTAGTCCTAGGACCACACCTATCCTGGCCTTCTCGGAGCCCTCACCCTGGCTTCGCCTGTGGCCTTCCAAGGCTTGGGAGCATCACAAATCCTCACACTTCTTTTGGATTTGATCTCCAAAAATCAGATCTAGAAGCTTTTGGTTGGTCCTTCAAAATAATCTCGAAGATTGTGCATTCGTCTCATGAACTAGTTGTCTTTCTTCTTGATCTTTGCACCAAACCACTTGGATCTTTTGCTGGAACTCATGCCCAACTCTTGGATGTGGAGAAGAGAGAGAGGACTAGATGAAGGGAGGCATGGAGAGGAGATGGGGTGGCAACCTTGGGGCATGGGAGATCAAAGATCATCAAACCCTAGGGTGCAGGATCTCCTAAATAGAGTCCTGCGCCAACTCCAAAGTCTTGATTGATCAAGCAATCTAATTGCTTGATGTAATCAGATTTTAATCTGATATCCCACACCTAACACCAGGTCTTTACTTGGTTTTTTCGCCCAAAAATCCCCAACATGCACCACACAAATCAGATAAGAAGAGGAGGGTGGCATGGAGAATTATCTCCAAGAGTTTGTTCCATAACAAACTCTTCCACCATGCCTCCTCACATTGTGCGCATGCCATAGGGGGGCGGGCCAACTTCTTTTCTTCATAAAAAATCTCTTGGGACATGCACCCTAGATGAAAATAGGGGGTGCACGCCTCCCCTCTTTCTTTCTTGCAAAGATTGGATCAATGTCCTAACAAAATCAAAAATAGCAGGTTGTGTCAGAAATTGGCAGGTATTGTCTTATTTCTATCTGATGGATTAAGACAATTCTTTTCTAATCTAGACAAACTCCAATCAGACTAGAACAAATCCATACAGAGTTTTTGGATGACCCCAAATAAATTTGACTCGACCAAGATGAACCAGAAAGACTACAGAAGAAGAATATTAGGCTTAATCATATGCTAGCATGATTTTCTTGAACCTAATTGGATCAAATCCAAATCAATCGAACTGAGTTAGCCTAATTGATCACATCCAGATCTAAATTCTTATTTGTGTAACCCAGTTAGGTTCAGTTTTATATGATAATGAGATATATCGTAATCTCTATCATCGACATCATCGAAATATCTTTTAATGGACCAAAACTTTTTCGATTCACCTAATTAGAATGATTGATCATCAAGACCATTCTAATTGATCCTAAAATATACTAGTGATATCTAGAAATATATGGTGGTAATCCATCAAAACTGAATATGAACCTCTCGATGTAGCTACCTGTATGATTGGGTTCTTCTATCATGAGCTCCGATAGGATTAGATTTAAGGTGAACTCGTCAAACCCAACACCCCATCATATGATTGAATCATTCGATTCGAGTCCGATGTAAAACCTTAATAGAAAATGCTTTTTTATTATATCATACTACCATAGCCTTGGGCTTAAGGACTCAATCTCATGATCATCATAGGACTACTCCTCATCTACCGAGGTAGATAGATCTTCTATTGGTGCGATCTAATTTCTATAATGAACATACTATAGCCAACATACACCTCAGAATTTTGAATGGCTATGAGATCGAGTTATGGTGTAGTCAAACTATAACACACTCAAGGTAAACTGTCAATGCACCTTAGGTCAAAAAACCAAACACACCACTACAACATTGAGCTAGTCATCGATAAGAAGGTAGACTCTCTTATGACTACTCGAGGTGGTCACACTTAGTGCTCTCATTCTCAATGAGTATTTGTACTCTCACTTCGGTGTCACCATACTATAAACTCAAAACACATCTATCTTATAGAAGTAATTATACACCGATCTTTCAGATCGATCACCATTCTCATGATGATCCTATGATCGAAAGCGATTTTTGAGTTAATTATGATAATGCATGCCTTAAATTTTTAACTCTTGAAAATATGCATTCATCATATCCATTAACTCAGAGGATATATCACAGACACTTTAAATACATAATGTGATAGAAAATAACCCTTTTATTGAATTTAGTCAAAATTATAAAATTATTCTTAGAAAGTGTATTACAAGGGTCAGCCAATTTGGCTTCTAGGACACATATCTAATAAACTCCCACTTGACCTAAAGTTAATTATCTACAAATCTAAGTTCCATCTTTTTAAGATGGGCTTTGATCTTCTGCTGGTCTAATGGCTTCGTTAGTGGATCTACCATGTTGTCCATGGAGTCGACTCTCTTAACCTCGACGTAATTCTTCTCGAGATAATTATGGATGAGGAGGAATCGCTGCTTGATGTGCTTGGATTTTTGGTGAGATCTCATCTCCTTAGCTAGGGCTATGGCATTATTATTATCGTAGTATAGAGGGACGACATCCGATGGCATCACTCCAAGCTTTATGATGAACTTCTTGTACCAGAATACTTCCTTCATAGCTTTCGATGCAGTGATGTATTCTACTTCCATGGTGGAATCTGCTATCATGATTTACTTGAAACTCTTCTAGCTAATAGCACCACCATTATACACAAACTAAATTTCAAATGTCAACTTTCGATCAGCTATGTCAGGCATAAAGTTTGAGTTTGTATATCCCTATACCTAGAGTTCTCCATTACCAAAGATCATAAACATATTCTTAGTTCTTCTCAAGTACTTAAGGATACATTTCACAAAAGTTCAGTACTCTTTATCTGATTTTGATTGATATCTGCTCGTGACACTCACAGCATGGATGATATTAAGTCTCGTACATACCATGCATACATGAGGCTCCCTATTACCGAAGAATAAGAGATCTTGCTCATGCGTTTAATCTCCTAAGGTGTGCTAGGGCACATCTTCTTGAAAAGCTGAATACCATGTGTGAAGGATACTAGTCTCCTCTTGGAGTTTTTCATGCTGAACCTTTTTAGCACCTCCTCTATGTATATCTTTTGTAAGAGACCCAGCATCCTATTTAGTCTATCCCTATAGATCTTAATATCCAATATAAAGGATGCCTCTCCTAGGTCTTTCATAGAGAACTCTTTCAACAACTACATTTTGATAGATGTCAATATGAAAATATTATTTTCAATCAGGAGGATGTCATTCACGTACAATACAAGAAAGATAACAGTGCTCCCACTGATCTTTTTGAAAATTCAGGGCTCCCCCTCATTTTTGATGAAACCAAATAATTTGATTACATTATTAAAATAAAAATTCCAACTCTAAGACGCTTGCTTAAGTTCATAAATAGACCTTTGCAGCTTGCAGATCTTGTGATTATCATCACTGAATATGAAACCAAGAGGCTGTTCTATATAAATATCTTCCTCAAGATATCCATATAAGAATATCATTTTCACATCTATCTATCATATTTTATAATCAAAATAGACTGCAATAGCTAGTAATATGTAGATGGATTTTAGTATGGCTACCGATGAAAAGATATCCCGATAGTCAATGCCTTCGTGTTGACTATATTCTTTCGCTATTAGCCTAGCCTTGAATGTCTCTATATTTTCATCTGCACCTATCTTTCTCTTGAAGATCCATTTACACCCAATAGGTATGATACCTTCAGATGGATCTACCATGATTCAGACTTGGTTTGAGCGTATTGAGTCAATCTCTAACTTCATTGCCTTTAACCATATTTTAGAGTCGATATCTGATATTGCCTCATCATAGATCTTGGGATCATCACCATAAACCCCATTTTTTATGAGAAATATTTTCTCTACATCTTCTGAAATAGTATCTTAGTACCTTTGAGGAGGATGAAAAATTTTATTCAATCTACAAGATAGAAGAGGTAGTGTTTGGGTTGGCTCTGACTGAGTGGGTTTCTTAGGTTCTTTGGCTCGTTGCTCTTTGGAGATCTTCTCCTCGAGCCTAATCTATCTTTCGATACCACTATCTTGAATAAACTATTTTTCAAGAAAAATGGTGTATCGACTTACAATCACATTATGATCTTCCGAAAGATAGAAATAATATTCTAATGACTCTTTAGGATATCCTATGAACCAACCTCTAAAAGATCTTGATTCTAACTTATCCGCCTACTATCTTTTAACATGAGCTGGATAATCCCAAATTATAAGGTTACTTAGACTTGGTTTCTTACCATATCATATCTTATATGGTGTAGTAGAAACAGTTTTAGAGAAAATTCTATTCAGTAAGTATATTATGGTCATTAGACTATGTCTCCAAAGAAATTCAGGAGGTTCGTAAAGCTCATCATAGATCGAACCATATCTAATAAGGTTTGGTTTTTCTATACTGAAATCCTATTGAGTTGAGGCATTTCAAGTGGAGTCCATTAAGAGACTATGCTATTTTTCTTAAGATAGTCTAAAAATTTTTGACTAAGGTATTCTCCTCCTCGATCTAATCAAAGAATATTAATGGGCTTTCTAATTTACTTTTCTGCTTCGTGTCTGAATTTGTTGAACTTTTTAAAGACTTCAGACTTGTATCTTATTAAGTACACATACTTATACCGTGATAGATCATCACTAAAGATAATGAAGTAGACGTAGTTGCCTTTAATTGGCACATCAAATGGACTGCACATATCAGTATGCACTAGGACAAGTAGGTCTATGGTCCTTTCCCCATATCCTAAAAAAAAAAGCTTTATCATTTTTCTTTGAAGGCATGATTCATAAATCGGATATGACTCAAAAGTCAACGAATCTATAAGTCCGAATTTCTTTAATTTGTTAATCCTGTCTTCAGATACATGACCTAACCTAAGGTGCCATAGATACTTTTCATTTAGACTATTCTTAGGTCGCTTAGATCCTATGGCTTTCACGTTTTGCTCGACATTAAATATAGATACATCAATATGCAACTTATAGAGATTATTAATTAAGAAATTACTTTTAATTTTATTTCTTTCAAAAAGAATAGTACAGTGGTCCTTATGAAAGCTAATTACATAACCTTCCTATGCTAAAAAAAAAAATATAAATAAAATTTCTACTTGTTGCAAGCACATAAAAATAGTCCTGAAGTACTAAATCTAAACCAGATGGTAGTCGAAGAGGATAGATTCTCATGACCACAACAACAACTCTTGCTCTATTTTCGAGCATAGGATCATCTCACAATCCCTCAGCCTCCTGCTCTCCTTAAGATCCTACATAGAAATGCACAAGTGAGCATTAGAACCAGAGTCAAGCACCCAACTGGATGTAGAAAAAATCGTAAGGTTAGATTCAATAATGAGCATACCTCCAGAAGGATCTATCTTCTTCTTATTCTTCAGGCTGGCCAGGTATAAAGGATAGTTCTATTTTCAATGACCGTCTGTATTGCAATGAACATACTTTTCTTTGTCATGGCCTTCTTCTTCGATTATCTCTTCTTCTTCTTCTTCCTACATTCTATCTTCTGCTTCTTCGCAGACTTCTTCTTTCCAAAAGATTTTTTTTTGAAGAAAGTCTGCTCCACAGCAAGCACTAAGTCCTTTGAACCTTTTAAAGAAAGTTCAGCAGTAACCAATATATTTATAAGTTCAGCCAAGGTACATTATAATTTATGCATATGAAAGTTTATGATAAACTATCCATATGCATTAGTCAAAGACTGCAAGATCACATTAATTTGCAAGTCCTATCCAACTTGACACTAGCTTCTCAAGCTCTTCTAGGTCCTTGATCATCATTAGATAATGATCTTAGATTGACTATCCATCATGCATTTGAGCTTTAAAAATTTTTCTCTAAATAATTAAAAAATATAAAATTTTTAATTTTTTATATATTTTATCTGACAAATAAAGAGATATATAACATAAAAAATATTATAAACATAAAAATATTTTTAAAATACTAAAATTTTATTATCGAATAAAATTTATTATAATATTTTTTTGAAAAAAAAATACATCAAAAGTCTCCTAAATCTAAATCGTCATTATCCTCGGGAGATGGAACACGAGCTGGAGTCAGAGCTGGAGGAGCTGGAGCTATAATGTGTGCCAACATATCCTCAAAGCCTATGAAGGCATCTCCAAAACACGCGCTGAGCGTCAACACCATGTCTCTCACGATGCCCTTTAGATGAGATGCACGCTCCTTAGCCCGATCTGCTTATGTCGCAGCATGATCTGCCAGTGCCAACGCCACCTCAAGCTCCTCCTGACTAACAACACCAAAAGTCCGTAAAGAGACTCTCACCTCTGACCAATAGCTAGTCGGCGTATGTTTGGGCCTGCATCAGATCCTTCCAGAATGCTCAGGCCCTAAGATCTGAGACAGATGGTCATGGAGGCTTGAAGTATCTAGGCCCTCGCTCGCGAGCGCATCTAACTGATTCTATAATTATAAATGAAAATAAAATTTTATAAGAAATGCTATAATACTAATCATATATACTAATATATTTAATACTTATAAAAATCTTTTTGATCGCAATGTTAATCGACCTACCCTTCTTGTCCGTACGGCTGGATCGAAAGATCTCATTACAGTTGGGCATCACTCCATCTCTCATTAGCTATAATAATGGATCAATTTATTAAAAATATGAAAAAAATATGAATTTAATTTATCTAGTAAGATTTAGAATTTATTATCTCTCTATGTACACGATTGGCTATAGACACACGATCGAGAGTGTGCGTATACTCCTGGACTGCCCGATTCTCTCGGTTCTAATGAAAGATAGCCTAACAAGTATTTAAATAAATAATAAATATTTAAATATAACTTTAAGTATATTAAAAAATTTAAAGTTAGTAATTTTACCTCAAACTCCTGGCTCCTCTAATGTATAACCATCCTCTCCCACTGACTCGAAGGACAGTCCTGTATCCAAGGAACAAGCTCCTCTGGAGTGTCTCGTCGGTGCTCGAGCCATCCTTTATGGAGCTTGACCTTATAGCCTTAGTATAACTCTCCGATCTTCTTCAGTTGGGCATCTCGAGCCCTCTTATGATCAGGAAAGTCGTACCTCTTCTGCACAAAATTATCAAAAGTCAGTTACAAAATTATTCTAATCAAACATAGTGTAAACATATAAAATGCATAAATATAATTAAGATGCACTTACCTATATCTCTTTTCACACTCGGTTTCTGATAGTATCATCCATCAATCGTCAGTCTCTGGGCTCTACGGGAATAATGTCTGATCATCTCATAAGCACACCAAAAAAGAAATGCATCTCCCATGCCGTCTCTCCTACTAGCCTCCCCTTTGGATCATACTGTACCATCATCTGATGCTGGCGATTCGACACGTGCCATACGTATGGGACCATGAAATATCCTATTGGATGATGCGCCTGCAATGAAAATATATTATGCAAATATATAAGTATACAGATACTATATAAAAAATAAATAAATAATATAATAAAAATATACACTCAGATGTCGGTGGAGTAACATGTGTCGGAGATGTGGGTGATGGTAGAGACTTAGATGCCAGTGGAGTACTGGATGCTGTCGGTGGAGTAGATGTCGGCAGTGGAGGTCCCTAAGCAGTCAATGCAGAGGTGGATGGAGTATGCTCTGACTGCTTCTCAGATGCTGAACTCCACATAATCCATCGAGAGATAGGGGTAAAAGCTAGATGATGTTTCGGTGCCATCGTGACTTGCAATGTTAATGAACATTAACCAATATAACATATTGAACAATAATCAAAGATATGCCTAGGTACCATCCGTATAATTATATATAAATATACGTATGCCAAAGATTTTGTATACTAATCAATTGATGGGTCTATTGCTATGCAATGCAATAAACAAAAGCAATAAGATATAAACATCCAAAAATTGTTATCTAATAAATTCTATAACATGAATTACATTCATAAATAATTAAGGATGAGCAGCAGTCGTAGATCCAATCTCTTACATAAACTTGGGTGTTAATCCAAAAATCTAAAAGAAGAATGAAGTAGATGATGGCGGCACCTTAGGGCTTAAAGTTGGAATCTTAGAGAGACATATCAAATTCTGTTTGCACCCATCGAGTTGGCTCGCTCAAAGATCGAGCCGGCTCTATGCTTGAGACATCCAACTTGGGTCCTCCCTCCAGCTGGCTCGATCTCGACCCGAGCTGGCTTGGCTACATATTTGAGTTGGCTCGGCTGTGTGCCATTTTCTGTTCTTGGCTGTCTCCGACCTCCCCTCATCTTTCTGACCATCCATCTCCTACTCAATCTCCATCATTGGTGAGGTTGGACCCCTCCCTGATTCCTCTCTCCCTCTCTCGATCTCATCCCTCGTCGGTAAGGCCGAACCCCCTCCCTCCCTCTCTCCCTCTCTCGATCTCCCTCGTCGGCGATGGCGATGAGGTCGAACCCCTCCCTCCCTCTCTCAGTCTCTCAATCTTCCTCGTCGGTGAGGCCGGACCCCCTCCCTCCCTCTCTCTCTCTCGATCTCCCTCACCGACGATGACGGTGAGGCTGGACCCCCTCCCTCCCTCTCTCCCTCTCTCTTTCTTAGTTTCGAATCCCAAAATTAGGTCCGAATATTCGAGATCCATTAGGATCTGGGTCTAGTACTTCAAGTATGGACCCATCAGATATTTGGATTCGAATTCGGTACTAGTAATTAAAATTGGGTCTGAATCTGAATATCCAGATTTTGAGTCAAATCCAATCCATTGATAGGTCTAGTCTAGTAATTAATAATTAATACTATAAAATTAAAATAAAAATATACCTATGACTATAGAGAGAGGGTCACATCAAAAGCTCCGAGGGTCACCGATGACGGTGCTGGAGGAAGATAATGGTGCTAGAGGTAACCTGCGAAACAATAGCAAGATAGTGGGATAGAGAGAGAAGAGAGAGAAAGAGAAAGAGAAAAAAGAAAAAGAGAGAGGGAGAGGGGGCCCGGAGGAGCATCGTGATCGGAAGGCCCGGGGATGGGGAGGGCAGGGGGTGGGCGGCCAGTTACAAGGAACCGCTGCTATAGGTTGGACCTATGGCAGTGGTTATCAAAAAATGCTATCATAGATTGGACTATGGCAGCGGTTCTTTATAACCACTGCTATAGATTCTATTGCAATGGTTTCAAAAATCGTTGCTATAGTATATGCTGCCGTAGGTTCTTTTTGTAGTAGTGTTACGCTTGGTCTTCATCGAGATATTAAAATTATCATTCATCATGTGATGATTAGGTCACACTCTTGGGACAACGATCAGGTAAGTCAGAGCTTTCCTCGGGCCTGGTCATCATTCATTTGTTGCATCGAACTCTATCATATTAATGGTTGGACCTAACCAGGACTTTCAGTGGAGGTGCCTTATGCCTAAAGAAGAGGTGCCTGAGGTAAAATTTAATTATTAAAAATTATTTAAAAAAATAATTGATTGAGAACCTACCCATAGGTGCACATGGGTCAGCCAGAGCTTTCCAAGGGCTTGCATGCAATCTATGTGGATTCTAATACCTACTAAAAAATTGAAGTAATTTTTTGAATTAGAGATAGAGGCTACCAATTCATACAAAATAGTGAAAGAACCTTTAGACTAAAGTCCAAGTCTCTAGGCTTAAAATAATTTATATACTTTAGGTCATTGTTCTCTTTTCTTCAAATTAAGGCTAAATCCTAATTGCTCCATTCACTATCAGATAGTAATTAACATATGGGATCCAACTTCGATAATTAGTATAGAAAGTTGAATTTTGTTCAGCAGTACAAATAGGTTCGTGCTGGGGCTTCTAAGTCTAGTGAAAATAAAATATCTAAGGTTAACCCAAATCAGGTAGAATGCTTCTAATATAGGAAGCAGGATCATAGGAAGAAGAATTGTCTTGCTTCCCTTGACCTCAATAGGCTAAACAAGAGAAAAGAATAAGGGGTTGCTCATCATGCAAGGATGTTATATGATAACACCTTATAATTTCTCTATTTGCAATTCTACTAACAAAGTATTGGATACTGGTAGTCTTATGCAATTTATTGCAAGGACTATAAGTAAGTAGAAAGTTTGAAAATAGTGAGAGATTCCTGAGTGTACCTAGGATGAAAGTTCTGTTTCAATCCTAGCTTTAGGAATCATCATGCTAATTTTCAAAATAAATATTGTCATTTAAAGTGACTATCACTATTGTCTATTATTTATGATGAATATGATCTTTGTTGGACTTTTGGCCAAAGATGATCATCATTTATTAATAAAAAAAGATTATCATGATATCATTATGAATAATATTATAATAATATATGGATAATATAGAAATGACATATACACAGCCTGTTAAGTATTATGTACATATTTAATAAATACCCAAGTTAGATAACATCAAGGATATCAATATTTTATTACGATTGTAGACGACCTATCTAGATATGGGTATGTCTAGTTTGAATCATTTAAAATATTCAAACGATTCCATAATAAAGTAGAAAAATAAATTAAAAAAAGTTTTAAGACTCTTCAATCAGATTGATGAGACGAATACTTATCCAGTGAGTTTTTGACATATCTATAAGAGAATGAAATTATCTCGTAATGGACTCCTCTCGAAATAATACAGGTTATTGGTATATTAAAAAGGAAAAATCAAACTTTGTTAGATATTGTTCGATTCATGATGGGGTTTACTAGTCTGCCTGTTTTACTTTAGGATTATATTCTTGAAACTATTTATTTTACTCTAAAAATTATTTCAAATAAATTTACCGTAAAGACTCCATATGAGATATGGACTAGATGTAGATCTAGACTTTCTCACCTTCAGGTTTGGGATTGTTTGGCCTACGTCAAATGTTTGCACACAAATAAACTTGAAGTCTGGTCTCGTAGGTGTATGTTTATAGAATACCCCAAAAAAACTAGGGGTTATTAGTTCTACCATTCTAAAGAATAAAAGTTGTTTATCGGCAATAGGGCATTCTTTTTAGAAAAAAAGTTTCTTAGAGAAGAAACTAATGCTGCTAAAGTTGAACTTAAGAAACTTCAATCGGTAGAAAGAACTGACACAATCTAATAAATCTATAGAACTGGATCTGATTAGATCAAACCTGGACCCCATGAAAGTGGCACCATTAAGAAGATCTGGTAGAGTACTGCATTAGCTGGATAGATACTTCTATATCTAGATCCAGGATGGTGATCCTATTGGGCTCAATGAGAATAATGAGGATCCGATTATCTATATGGATGCCATGCGGAGGTTTAACTCTGAGAAGTGGCTTGGAGCCACGAAATCTCAATTAAAGTCCATGAAGATCAATAGTGTGTGGACACTAGTTGATCCACCTGAAGGGATAAAATCTATGCATTATATGCAAATGAATTTTCAAAAGGATCAAAGTAGTGCAAACGGGAAGGTAGAGACCTATAAAGCCCATTTGGCTATTATCTAGAAGTTGGAACATACGTTTTGAATGTATGACTTTATTATGAATGATGAAGAATCCTATATTTTGTAAGTGGGCAAAATAGTTTTGTAGTGTTATTTCTTATGTTGTCTGTGACATTTTCTTAATTGAAAATGACATTCCAGCATCACAGAAAATAAAAATTTAGCTGTCATCTTATTTCTTCATATACGAGATCAGACATGGTATACTCACTAGAGGTAGTGAGCAAATGTCAGTCTGATCTAGAAGAGAACTACTAAAAGCTTGTATAGACAATCCTTAAGTATTTGAGAAATACTAAAGTCCAGTGATTCTTCTATGAAGAACCTGACTTAAAACTATGAAAATATTTTGATTCCAGTTCTTAGTCAGATAAAAATGACAGCAGGAGAGTGTCGGATCATGAATTTACTCTAATTTGAGGAGCAATCTATTGGAAAAGTTTCAAGCAAAATACTATAGCCTATTCTATTAGTGATGTAGAGTACATCGTGGCTTCTAATGCTGCCATGAAGACTGTATGGTGACATAAGTTCATTAGCAAGTTGAGAGTGGCATCCTCCAACGATGGTCCAGTTCTAATGTAGCACTGGAGCTATAGCTCAGGCTAAATAACCAAAGGCGTACCATAGGACTAGCTTATTCTGCAATGCTAGCACCTTATTCAAGAGATTTTGGATAAAGGTGACATCGACCTTCAGAAGATCGATGAAAAAGAAGAACTTGACTAACCCATTTGGTAAAGCCTCAGAACTAAGGAGTTCTACGAACTCAAGTGAAAGATAGGATATTTGATATTATTCTGATTGGCTTTAGTCCAAGTAGGAGTTATTAGAAAATATATCCTAAAGCCAATCATTTAAGTTGTAGATGATTAAAATTTATATATAAATTATTAAATAATAATTATTATTTGGCTTCTTCATTATAAAAGTTTTATCTTCATTAAATAAACTTCTAAATTATGATGAAGTTCTTAGAACCACACTCAATCGATAAAGAAGAATTTATCAGATGGTTCTTAAATCATTCACGATCAAATGATAAGTTATTAATAAGGATGATAACTTATTGAGTGTAGGTCGTTGTATGTCATATGCGTTGGTTGTCCTCATAACCAAGTGGTATAGAGACACTGGTATGGCATGCAAGTGAGATGTAGGAGTATATCTACACTGAATGTGATCAATGTAGCATTTTTCTATCAAGAGTAGCTAGCTAAGATTAATGGATATAAGTGTTCCTCCAATCTGAGATCACCATGATGACTTATAAGCAACTCACTGTATTTTGATGCTAGACTACTTGTATTTTTAATATAGAAATTAAAAGATTTTTGGATATAATCAAGTATTTGTAGAGTCGGTGTATGAGTAAAGATGGAATTGACCACTCTTGATTAACTTCAGAAAGAGAATGTCTCACTGTATTTCAATTTAGCAAAACCTAGGGCTGGGTAATCCTCATGAGGAGTCACGAGATTTGCAAAAGTTTGAGACACAATATGGATGACTTGTATGAGTGTTGATAGCAAACTTCAAAGTTGTCTTGAGCATTTTTTGTCAAAAGGATGAATTATATGGTAACCATAGGTTAGGATTCTAAGAATGTTGCTTTGCATACATTTGACCTATCCGGACATCTGGATACTATTACTAGATGGTCATTTTGATTGGTATAAAAATTAATTTCTATGCTACAGACTTAGGTTTGAACCTATGGGGTTACACATATAAAAGATTGTTATCTGATCAGATGGTTGATTGATGATTGAGAATCGTTCGGTGATCAAATCATCAATGCAATTGGTGATCGATCTAGTATAAGTATTGCAGGAGGATCAATTAGCAATTGGATTGCTAAGTGGCTTAATTTGATTGAGCAATTGGACTGAGATCGAGTCTAATTAAATTAGATTCAATTAGAATTGGTTTGGTTTTAACTGGGTTAAGTCCAATTGGTTTATTGGATAAACTAGTTGCAAGGAAGAACAAGTCCTTGTTTAATTAGGATTTAAGTGCACCTAATTTTTAATTAAATTAAAAATTAAAATAAATTTAAATTTGATTTAAAACTAATTTAATTAATTAGACTTCTAGTTGGGCTAGGATTTTTTTAAGTTAGATTCACTCAAATCTAATTAGAATAGGATTTTATTGGGTTCAAAATTGTTTTGACTTAGTCTGCTTTGAAGAGTCCTAGTTAGACTAGGACTCATCTCTTTCTCTTGTGCCTAAAAAGCCACACCATAATTGTTTCCCATGCCATATATTTTCTTGTTATTGGCATGAGAATTCTCACGCCAATAAGGAATCCATGCCTGCTTATTTGGTTGTTAAGGGAATTAGTTTGAATAAGTCAAACTAAGAAAGAAGGGATAGAGTTTTAAAACCTAAAAACTCTTCCTCCCTTTTGGTATTTTTTTTCCCATGCCCCATATTATTTTGCTCACCCTTTCTCTCCTAAATTTTGTGCCTGGGTTTTAGATCTCTCATGCATTTTTTTTTAGGAGGAGACGTCCAAGAGTTTAATACCCCCTAAACCACCTTTAGTTATTTCTTTTTAAGACTAGGTTTGACCTAGTATTTCGATTGTTTTTGAAGGTGCGACTTTTATAGGGATTGTGGTGTGAGAAAACCCTGGTTATTCCATGAAAATTCTAGAGAAAAGGAGTAGTGGGTGTGGGTGGTTTGAGGTGCCCATATTCTTGGAGAAAAGGTTCTCATTAGAACATGAAATGTTCATATCCTAATGAGAACAAAGGAAGAGAAGAAGGTCTTCTCTTTAGGATTTCCTCTGGATCTTTTGTTCTTTATTTTTTTGAAAGGTTTTCCTCTAAAAAAATCAGAGAAGAATAGAGAGAGGGCATGGGAGGATTAGTTCTCCAAGTTGTTGGGGCGTTGGCTTTCTTTTTAACATGATTTATTCATGTCCTGGTGAGAGAAGAAGAATAGAAGATGATCTTCTATTAGGGTTTCTTTGAGAGCCTCTTCTTCTAGATCTTTTGTGAGATTTTTCTATGAGAAAAATTAGAAAGAAAGAGGGCCATGGAGCATGGTAAATACTAGAGAAAAATGTCTCCTCTTGTCCTGGCATAGAGATGTTTTCAGGACATCAATGGTTGATGTCCTAAAAGAGAAGATGTGTCTTCTCTTAAGGCTTCTTCTTAATCCTTTTTTTTAATTATTATTTTTAGGAGATCTAAAGATTGGCCTTCTTCTTAATCCTCCTTTTTATCTTCATCTCTTGGAGTGTCCAAGAGATCCAAAAAAAATTTTCAGATCAATCATCCGGAGGGATCCGCGAGAAGCTAGCATTTCGAGTGAATCTTCATTCGACGAACCTTCGATCAGAGTAACGATCTCATGTGGACTATCCGTAGAGGTTGGATGTGTTGTATGGCTCCAAGCAATAAAAGACAATATTAGTTTTTAGCTGCGGTGCTCTCGACCCGTGCAAAGGTATGAGATCTAATCTCTTATTTGACCTAGATATGATCTAGGATTTCTAGAAGTATTCTAAATCTAGGATGTTGATATGATCAATTCCCATCTTTATTATTTTATTTTTCAGATTTATGCTTGAATCATGATATGTCATAGGTCCTAGATGTAAGGTTAGCAATTAGATTACATGCATTATTAGATTAAATAGTTTAATCTACATCTTCCATTGCATCTTATTTCAAAAAAATTTTGAAATGCATGCATGAAATCTTGCATGTATCTCCACACAACCTCTGCTGTTCTGCGAGTCAGAATACAGAAAATAAAATTTTCTATTTCTGCAACAATGGTCAAACCTAGGGTCGATCCCTGCGATGAAAAATTCCTATGACAGCTAGTTTTCAGTCCATTTTAGCTGCATTTAATGCTCATTTATAGCACTCCAATGGCTATAAACAGGCATTGTTCATTTTTCAGCATTCAATGGTGACATAAAAGCATTCGAATGGAGGAAAAACTAAAAGAAAATTTAAGCAAATATTCAGTCCTAATGAAAAAGCTCCTTCCAAGCAAAGAAACAATCAATTCAAGCTCAACCACCTCTCCAAAGCTCATTCAAGTCTTCATCTATGCACTTTGAGAGGAATCTAAAAAGCTTCTTCCCTTCTTGTGTAAAGTGTATTTAAAATTCTATTATTCTCATTAAAGGAGCTAATCTTGTATTTCATTGTCTTTATACTTAAACTTTATTTTTCTTATCTTGTTTTTAAGTTTTGGGGGTTCCAAAACTTGGAATGGTTGATCCAAATCTTGAATCGGAGTGTATTTGATTGGCTTGTACCTGAAATATAAGTATTCTAACTTGAGAGGGCTAGGGTCAGAGATTACCGATATTGTATTCATTTTGAATACATTTAGTAGATTTGAATTTTCAAGTAGGAGCTTGAAGGTGGATGTAGGTATAAGATTGGCACCGAACCACTATAAATCTTGATTATTTGTAGTGTGTTGACTTACTCTCTATCTTTATTTCTTTATTTGCTTGCATATTTACTTCTTATTTTTTCACTTTGCTTAAATCACCCACTATATATTACTTGCTTATCTTTTAATAATCTTTGTGGTTCATAATTAACTTTAAAATTTTAAAAATCTAATTCACCCTCCTCCCTCTTAGGTTGCATAACTCGGCAATAGCTTGAGTATTGACATTTAAAAGTTAGCTCGTGGCTTGTATAAAGTTATTTAGGATGGCATTGGTGTCAATAATTGATTTTGTCAGAATTCTAGACTTTTTTCTAGCACACTGAGCCTTTTTTCATCATTGTTAAATCATGGTGTGTTGTATAGTATTGGGTTGGGCCTTAGGTTAGAATGGTTAAAGTTAGGACCACTTGAGTTTGAGCTCTATGATCATGAGAAGTTTGGATGATTCCTCCATCCTGGATTATATGTGGGTGCATTATAATTCTTCATTGATTTTTGATATGCAGCATTTACCTATGCACACCCATTCTCTATTAGGTTTATTAGTAGAGGACAATCTTCAAGGACATGATTTGGTGCATTACACCCACTGCACATGGATGCTGACACATGATTTACACTGGCTGGTCTCTGCAATTCTAAGGCCTCCAATCTACATGTTAGGATTGTGATTTTAGCCTCTACAGCTATGGATGTTGGCATTTGATGCATTCCACCTTTTGAGGATGTTGATCTTTCTAGTTTTCTAGTTGTTTTCCATTATAAGACTCTTGTCGGCTAGCTCTTCTAGAAATTATCTCATTAGATTTTTTATACATAATTAAATTGATCTTGGCACATAGACTCTTGCATGGTTCTGAAATTTGAGTCTAGCCTCTCGTAAACTATTTGGCATAGCCTCCAGATCTCTATTCCATGGTGTGGATATTGGATCAAAAGGTTCTTAAAATGATCAAAATACTTCTAGCATAATTCACTAGCTGGTTGGTAGAATTGATTAATCTCATTTCTAATTCTAGCTATTTTATGATGGGGGAAGAATTTTTTTAAGAACACTCATACAAAATCCTCCCAAGTTGTGATAGATTGGTTTGGAAGGCTGTATAACCATTTTTTAGCATTATTCTTGAGGGTGAAATTGATTAATTTTAGTTTGATTTCATCCTCAAAAAATTATTGCAGCCTTATGGTTGCACAAATCTCTTCAAATTTTCTAATAAATATATATGCATTTTCTATTCTTGTAAAGTTTGGAAGCATATTAATCATTTGAGGTTTAATTTCAAAGTTATTTGTAGTAGGTTAGGGCAACTTGATGTAAGAAGGCTGGACGGATCCAACTGGATAACATAAATTCTTAAAGATTTGGGGCTGATTGATTTCTTCCACTTTATGGATTTTTGAGCTTGAAATAGGAATTGAATCAATTCTAACTAATCGACCCGATATCTATGAGAAAAATGAGAATTCATTTAGTTTTCTATTTTTAATTTTTAATTTTTAATTTTTTTTTGAATTTTAATAAAAGGTCAGAATTAAATAGATTTTTTTAAAATTTTAAAAAAATTAAAGAAGAGAAAAGAGGAGGAAGAATTAGTTAAGATTTTTTAAAAAAAATTCAAGCACTTATCAAGCAAATATTTATCCTAGATTATCCTAATTCTAGACAGCTCCTAACTACCAAGGCCATCTTTGAGCCCTCTAAGTCAGAAATCAACTAGCCAATTAGTTAGGTAAGGATAAGATCGGTGAAAGTTCCATCGTTGCTTTTCTTAGACACCAATTAGATTAGCCAGGTAAATGAATGGAATCAATGAAAGAACCATCTTTCTTTGGGCTCTTATCCCTGAATTTCTTTTCTAGAACTAGTCAACTAACCAATCCTGATCCAGTCCAACTCTTTTGGGTGCCTTGTCCTATGAGCTCATATGTCCTTAGGGTTGATATCTAATTGATTTTATTTAAGGATTAGGATTAATGCAAATAAGAAAACTTATTTATGGGCTAAGGAAGGATGATGGAATTCTCATTTTAACTTATTTAGATTTGTATCCTTAAAATAGTTTAGATATGCTTATGCACAACCAATAAGAACAAACAAAGTTTAATTAAAAAATTAATAATAAACTAAGATCAAATTAGTAAGCTAAGAAAAAAGAAATAGGTTAGAACATAATTTAAAACAAACAATTCTCGAGCAACGGTACCAAAAACTTGATGTGTCTTAAAATTAACCATAAGTGCACGATGTGCAGGATAGTACTTTCGATGAGTATGGATCGATTCCACGAGAAATTAGATGTTTGAATGATGTTCAAACCCTTGCTCAGGCGAGCTTTAATAAAGAGAAGGAAAGATTATTTGTTACTTACTATTAAATAGTAAATTAATTATAGAGAATAATAATCTAAAGATCTAAGACTTTTGAATCCACTAGATCAATGACTTAGAGAGCCTTTCTATAGTTTCTCTTATGATGTCTCTTGATTAAGGTATAATACATGGACAAGCATTCATCCTATATTGATCTAAAGATTGATTTTGATGATGACAAAGAGTTTTTGAGTATAAGTTATAAAGTCTAACTATGTTTATGAGAATGTGTAGTTTCAAAATTTTAAATGCTCATAATTTTTTAAGTATTTTCCAACATCTTAATGAAAATTAAATCAAGACAAAAAAGCAAGTCTAGCCTATAAATCTATTTGGAGAAGAAAGGATCACAAATAATCTTCGGTATGCATGACACGCAAACTGAGCCGACCTAGTCTGGAACTGAGTCGACCTAGTTTCAGTGAAAATAAAAGATAAAAAATATAAAAATATATATTCAGGATCCAGGAGACCGAGCCGATCCAACTATAAACTAAGCTAATTTAGTGGGGACTGAGCCGATCTAGTGACTATAATGACTAGTTTTTAAATTTACAGCTTTTTCATTCTATGGGCTTTTCAATGGCTATTTTTTCATCTCCAATGGCTAGATCCCTTTTTGAAGATCTCCAAAATGTCAAAAATGGTGGAAAACCTCATGAATGTATATGAAAATCCTTGGAGCATTAAAAACTAGCTTTTGGAGAATTTATTGAGTATCCATTGAGAAAGCAAAAGGAGTGATTTTCAGATTTTCTTTTGTCCTTCCATCATCCTCAAAATAGAGATAAGTAAGGCAATTGGCATTGAAGATCTTCACTTACCTCTCAAGCATTACAAGAGAAGAAATCAATCCTACAAGTAAAGCAATCTAGATTTTCTTCTCTTGGATTTTTATAGAATTTGTTTTTAATTATACTTTTATTTTTGTTTCAAGTTTCTTAAGATAAGAAACTTGGGTTGGTCCAATTCTTGAGTTGGATGGTCTATTGATTTGATTGATGAGCCAAGATTAAAATCAATCAGGATTGATTGTTAGCCCGCTAAAACAATCATTATATGGTTTTAATTTGTGATCCAGAAAAATCAATAAGGTTGATTGCGAGCTTAAAAAATAATCTTGTATGATTTTAGTTGGTGAGTCAAGAAAAACCAATAAAGTTTAATTATGAGCCTGAAAAATAATTAGACTTTAATTCTTATTGAAAATTATAGTTGAATTCCTAAGTCGTTTACTTGAAAAATAGATGTAGGTGCTAAGTTTGATGCCAACTTACTATAAAACTATTGTATTTGTGATTGTGTGCTCTTGCTCTATTTCTTTCATTCACTGCACATTACACAGCTTATTTTATTTAAGCATTTAATTAGTTTAATTTGCTCATATCTCAAGTTTAAATTTTAAATACCCAATTCATCCTCTCTTGAAAAGCCATCCTTAGGCAATAAGTGATATCAGAGTGGATACTCTAATATTAATTATTGATCTAATGGTTAAAGAGCTAAAGATTTTATGACTGATCCATTTGGTTCTTTATTAAGTAAAGGACACTCAACCATTAGATCTTCTTTTTTCAATGGCACCAATTATAAAAATTTTTATTCAAGCACAAGACTATAACATGTAGAGTGTCATACACAATGATCCTTATACACTCATAATATTGGAAAATATATTCCAAAGCCAATCATCAACCTGTTAATAGTTGTGCTATCTTATAATTATAATTAATTTATTATTAAATAAAATATATTTTTGATATTTTTATCATAAAGTCTACATCTTCTAATGAACTTCATTATTGTGATGAGTCCTTAGGACTATTTAGCTTCGATAAAGAGAAGATTTATCGATTTATTCTTAAACTATTTAAGACCAAATGATATGCTATTAATAAGGACGACAGCATTTATCAAGCATAGGTCGTTGTGTGCCATATGGGTTGGTTATCCTCTTAAATAAGGGGTGTAAAGATATTGATAAGGCATACAAGTAAGATGTATGGGTACATCATCATTGAATATGATCAACTCCAGTGCGTTCTGCTATCGAGAATTGCTCTAATGGAATATAGGTATAAGTATTCCTTAAAGCTGAGATCACCATAGTGACTTGCAAGCAACTCACTATGATTTGGTATCAGATTAACTAAATTTTTAATTCAATGATGGAAGATTTTTAGGCACAGTCAAGTACTTGTGAAGTTGGTGAGTGATTAAGATAGGATTGACCACTCCAAGAGTTGGAGAAGAATGCATCATTATATTTCAATATAGCAAAAATCTTGGCCAGGATAATCCATGAGATGGATTTGATATTTTGAAATACAATATGGATGATCTAATCAGGGTTGACAGTTAAAATTTAAAGTATCCTATGAGCATTTTGGTCAAGAGGATGAATTATACAAAAAACTATATCCACATGGATTCTAAGGATGTTATTCAATACATTCGACCTATCCGATCATCGGGTACCATTGTTAGATGGTCACTTTGATTGATATAGAAATTTATTTCTATGCTACCAGCTTAGGTTTGGACCTATAGGGTCACATACATAAAAATTCTTGATCTGATCGGATGGTTGATCGATGATTAAGAATCGTTTTAGGGTTAAACATTCAATATGATTAATGTTTGACCTAGTGCAAATATTGTAGGAGGATCGATTAGCAATTTGATTGCTAATTGACTTAATTTGATTAAGCCAGAGGATTAAGATTAAGTCTAATTAAATATAATTTAATTAGATTTAATTTGGGCTTGATTGGATCAAGTCCAATTGGTTTATTAGATGAGCAAATTGCAAGGAAGAACTAGTCCTAGTTCAATTAGGACTTGTATCAACCTAATTTTTAATTTAATTAAAAAATTAAATTAAAATAATCTAATTTAATTAGATTATTAGTTAGACTAAAATCTAATCTAATTAAATTAATTAAATCTTAATTTAATTTGGTCTAAGGATCAAGTTGGACCAAGTTAAACTAGGAGTCCTAGTGAAACTAGGAATCCTATCTCAATGCGCCACCTTAGCCCCAACGCCTCCCATGCCATTTTTATTGGATTTTTTCATGAAAATATTTCTATCCAGATGTTCACGCATGCCCCCTTGCTCCCTTTATCTCAAATATGGTATTTAGATATTATGATCAAGTCAAAAGAAGAGTTTGAGTTGATTTAAACTCTATGAGATAGAGTTTTGAGAAACCAAAACTTCTTCCTATTTGAGTCATCCACATCCCTATTTTTCCTCTCAAATTTTTATGGCTTTTAGAGGCCATTTTGTGTGACATTCCCTGATAGTCCACGCAAAAAATAAAGGAGAGTATGCCCAATAGTTGGGGCCCCCAAGTCTAGCCCTATTTGGATAACTCTTGACTAGGTATTTAACCTAGTCAAGGATTCCTCTATATCTTCTTATATAAAATAAATTTTGATCTAATTTTTTTGTGGATTACACATTTAAGAGAGGTCATTTAGAATGTGAAAAATCTGAGAGAGAAGCCTAGGGCGTGGGATTTTGTAAAGGCACCAATCAAGATGCTTTGGTGAGAGAAGAAAGAAGAAGAAGAGGGTCTTCTTCTAAGTTTTTTCTTCTACTCCTATTCCTCTATATTTATGAGTGTTTGAGAGGTGTCTCAGCATCATGAATTATCTTCCTCGACTTTAGAAAGGTGGAGAGTCCAAGCTTGAAGGAAAGAAGATCTAGAACGATCGTTGGAGAAGGATCAGTATAGTACTAGCATACTATGCTAATTTACGGGCATTGGACTTTAGATTTACAATCGAGGGCTCACGTAGATAACTCGTAGAGGCCAAACATGTGTGCAGCTCAAAGCAACTATCTCAGACCTGGATCAACAAGTTAAGAAACTCAAGATTTAAAGGTAAGGATGATCTGATCTCCCTATTACATGTCTAGATCTGATCTAGAGTAGTCTATTATTGATATGATTAATATGCAATTCTTTTGATATTTTATTTTTTAATTAAATAGCATGCCTTAATCATGTAATAAGATTCTATATTTAGGATTTTCTATTATATTATTCATAATTTAATGTAATTAATTCTCCTCTTTCATTGCAATTTTGAAAAGTTTCAAAAGTTAATCCTAGAACCCTGGATCGGTTTCTACAATTAGTATCAGAGCCTAGATTCATTTATTACATGATTTATGCATGATTAGATTATATTTTTAGATTAGATCTAATTTATAATTTGATAATTAAATCTAAAAATAAAATTTTAGATTACACGCATGATAAGTACCATAAATTTATCAATAAAAGTATTAATTTATTAATTTATTTATATTAATTATTAAAAATTATTGATTAATTTATATATAATTTTTAAGAAATTAATATTTTTATTAATTAAAAAATTAATTAAAAATAATAAAAATTAAAAAAATAAAATTTTATAATCAATGGAAAGAGTTAATTTTTTTGATCATAATGAAATAAGTTTTGAGCAAAATAAAGCTAAAACAGAGAAGATATGAATTTCTAAAGAAATAAAATAAATAAAAATTAAATGAAAAAAGAAAAATGGCTCAACTGGCTCAAGCCACCGTGCCATATCAGCCGGCGCATCCAAACGCACCGAGCCAAGCCGATAAAGCCGACATGCCAAGCCAGCAACGCTAGCCGACTCAGCCGTAGAAGCCATTAGCCGGTCCATAATCTAGGCATGAACCGCCAGCTCAACAGAAATTGGTGAATCACGGAGCGACCCATGGTGGACCTAGACCCTTAAGGGATTCATGAAAAATTCATTATGGTTTATAGGGTAAAGAGGTAATTTTACATCAAAGCAGCGAGCGGCAATTGGCTGGGGCATTTGGTGTGCTCGGTTTGCACGGTCCGTAGCTAGAGTAATTGCGCGATCCAACGGCCTGCTTTCGATCTGATGGAGATTCGACGGCCCATGATAAATCCTTCTTTGATTCGAACAGTGCTCAGCGATCTGGTGCAATCTGATGACTAAAAAACCAGCCGATGAGGATCAGACAATGGAGAAAGCTTCCGATGGTGATCAGGACTCCCAACGCACGATCAACGGCCAAATTTTCTCCATCAATGCATGATCAATGGCCAAAATTTAATCCGACCTAATCTGGACCGATATGCATCCAATTTTGATGATTTTTGGTCCATTGGATTCCTATTGAACGGTCAGATTTCATCCAGAGCAGCATAATTCAACCAGGACTCCTTTTAATCTAATTTTCACTCAGATTTCTTCATATTTTGACGATCAAAGAGCTTCTTAGTCCCACATTGTCTAGAAGAAAACTCTCCAGCCCTCCTAGCTCTATAAAAAGGATCCCAGGCCTTTAAAAATGAGGGATTTGACAAGAGAAAAGCTTTGGTATAGGATGAAGCCAGGCTTTGAATTAAAGACTGCCTCAAAGCAACGGATGCCGAGAAGAAGAGATGGGTTTTTATACCATCTTTCTACCAATGCCGATCCAAGATCAGAGATCAAGCTATTTTATTTTATTTTCTTTTCTTTTTAAATTTCATATATTTAAATTCTAAAATTTTAATTAATAAAAATTTTATTTTTTACACTTTAATTTTAGCTCTTTATTTTTATTATAATTTAATTTTTATACTTTAATTATTAATTTTTATTTTATTACAAATAGATGCGAAGATCTAACTAGTAGATCTTAGTACGAAATTTAAATTTTTGCATCTTTTAATTTTTAATTTTTATTTTTTGACTTCACTTTTGATTTCAAAACTATTTCTTTTTTTTCTTTAAAATTAAAGATTTTAAATCTAAAAATACTATCTTTTCTGTACATTCGATCCGATTCACTGCTATCTACGTATTTTTAAGACATCAGATTAAACTGATAAATATGGTGTCTTAATGACAACATCACGTTTCTATCAAATTTTTGGTGCTATTGCCGAGGAAGGATTAGATGCTATTTTTTTATTAATTTCTTTAATTTTTTTATAAATTAATTATTAATAAAATTTTATTTTTTAAAATTTTTTATAAATATTGCTTACTAACTTTTTCTTCTTTATTTTGTAGAAAAAAATAAAGAAAATAAAAAGATTAGGATAAGAAGGAAGCTTCTAATCCTGCTTGGTGAGATCAATCCTAACTCTAGTCCTCTTTTTTATTTATTTATTTATTTATTTTATTTTTAAATTAATAAAAAATATTTATTTAAACCTAATTAAAAGCTCCATGATAAGATTAGAAATTCTAACTATTTAGAGCATGCATCATATCAATTTTATTTTTATTTTTTGATGATTGCTGGAGGCAAGGTAAGCCTTTCAAAATTCAATTAGTTGCATGCATGTAGTTTAAATTGCATAGAACGCTTTGATTGAAATTTTTTTGTGCATATTCATATTAAACCAAATTAAGGGCATAATCCAATTAAACAAGATAAGATGGAGATTTGATCATCCTTCCTTGGCCCATAAATAATCAACCAGCATTCTGCATTGACCTAAGCCTTTAATTTTAAAATCAATTAGACATTAGCCCTAGGAGCTCGAGCTTAATAGGACAAGAAATCTTAAGAGTTGAATCAGATTAAGGTTAGTCAATTTGATTGGTATCTAAGAAAGTGGTTTAGGAATGACTGGGCTCGAAGGAAGGTGGTTTCTAATTAGTTCCATTAGCTTACTTGGCCAAGTATAATTGGTATCTAAGGCAAGCAACGGAGGGACTCCCACCAACCTTACACTTACCTGGCCAGTTGATTGGCTGATCTTATACTTGGAGTGCTCAAAGGCTAACTTGGAACAGTTAGGAGCTGTCTAGGTCTAGGCTAATCTTAGGTTAGAATTAATTTGTTTGAAACTTGTTTGAAAATAAAAATTTTTACTTTAGGTATTTTCAATCTCTATTGCCCTGACATAAGGTTGCCCTGGCATAATGAAAATTAACTTAGAACTTAAAATAGAAAGTTTAAAAAAATATTAAAACAATAAATAATAAAAAGATTGAGGACATTGAGAATATAGTGAATTCTCCAACATTCGTGTGGAGAAGGATTTCAGATCGACTAGTCAAAATGGATTTAGTTCCTGTTTCAGATCCTACAACTTCAACATCCACGATGGATTTAGCAAATCAGCCTCAGCCTCAAACCCTTAAGGACTTATGTTATCCAGTTGGTTTCGTCTAACCCTCTTGCATCAGGTTGCCCCAACCCATAGCAAACAACTTTGAAATTAAATCTCAAATCATTAACATACTTCCAAAATTCATGAAAATAGAGGATGCATATATATTCATTAGAGAATTTGAAGAGGTTTGTGCAACCATGAAACTACAACAACTGTCAGAGGATGAAATCAAACTGAGATTAATCAATTTTGCCCTTAAGGATAATGCCAAAAAGTGACTTTATAGTCTTCCAAATCAATCTATCATGATCTGGGAGGACTTTGTGAGAATATTCTTAAAAAAATATTTTTTTCATCATAAAATAGCTAGAATTAGAAACAAAATAAACTAATTCTATCAACTAGCTAGTGAATCATTTTGAAAATACTTCGATCGATTCAAGAACCTCTTGATCCAATGCCCACACCATGGAATAAAAACTTGGAGGCTATGCCAAATAATTTATGAAGGATTAGATTCAAATTCCCAAACAATGCTAGAGTCCATGTGCTAGGGACAATTTATATATAAAGAACCAAATGATGCCTGACAATTTCTAGAAGACCTAGCTGAGAAAAATTTACAATGAAAAATAACTAGGGAACTAGAAAAATCTACACCTTCAAGAGGTAGAATTTACCAAATTTAATCCTCCCTAGCTGCAAAAGCCAAAATTGCAACTTTGACATGTAGGTTAGAGGCCTTAGAACTTCAAAGACCAGCCAATGTCAACGAAGTGTCTGCACCCATGTGCAACGGGTGCAATACACCAGACCATGTTCTTGAGGAATGTCCCCTCCAAATAGACCAATTAGATATTAGATGTGCACAAGTGAATGCCACATATCAGAGACTACTGAATAATCCCTATGCACCCACTTATAACCCAGATTGTCCAAATTTTTCATGATCACAAAATCCAAATGTAGGCAGTCCAAGTTTCAATCAGTAGAACCCAAGGCCTAATTCTGTGATAAACACTCTACCACCACCAGGCTTTAATATTAATGAAAAAAAACTTAGCTCTTTAGAGAAAAGCCTGGAAGCCCTAGCTAAATCTAATGTTGACACCAATGCCATCTTAAGTAATTTCATGCAAACCACAAGCCAAATTCTCAGGCCATAGCCCGCTTAGAAATGCAAGTGGATCAGCTAGCATCTACCATAAGTGAATGTGAATGAGGTAGGCTACCTAGCCAACCTGGGCCCTACCCAAGAAATCAAAATAATAGACCATTCCAAGGAAACTAGGTTAATCAAGTTAATGCTATTCATTCCTTAAGATCAGGAAATAAGTGGATAATAAGGTAAATACATCTGACACTAGAGAAGACTTAAGTGCTGAGTTCGTTAAGCCACCCAATAAACAATCTACCTTACAAACTTAAGCTCCTGAAACTGATAGTGCACCAAACTAGATGTCCAAAATCTCTAGAGCTCCTTTTTCGAATCGATTAAGATCTAATAAATAATCAAAATATTTAGACAAAATATTAGAGGTATTTAAGCAAGTTCAAGTAAATATTCTTCTACTAGACATGATCCAACAAGTTTCGATTTGCACCAAGAAAAAGATGACTAATGTACCAAAGAGAGCTTTCTTAGCAGTGATAGGAATGCGATGTTGTAATTAAGACATCGTGTTTATCAGTTTAAATCCAACTTTTTTAAAAATTTATAGAGATATGAAAAGAGTAGTGAGTCAGATCGAATCCATAGAGAGGCAATGATTTAATTCTAAATTTTTTAATTTTTTAAAAAAAAATAAAAAGAAAGATTTTTAAAAAAATTTAAAACTAAAAAATAAATTTATTAATAAAAGCAAAATTCAAATTGTGCAAAAAAAATAAACTTGGTACTAAGATCCATTATTTAGATCTTAGCGGCTATTTGTGATAAAATTAAAGAGCAAAAGAAAAGAATAATTAATTTAGAGAGCTAGAATTAAAAAGAGTAATAAAGCTTTCTTTATTAAAACTCAAATGTAGAATTTAAATATAAAAAATTAAAGAAAAAAAAGAAAAAAATACTAGAAGGAGATCGTAGATCAGCATAGGCATGATGATGGCGTAGAAGATCGGCTCTTCTTCTCAGCACTGTAGCTTTGAAGCAACCTTCAACCCTGAGCTTGGCTTCCACTCTATACCTTTGCTTCCCACTCCCCAGATCTATTCATTTCTGGAGGCCTGGGGTCCTTTTTATAGAGCTAGGAGAGTTGGAGATTTTTTTTGGAGGCAATGTGGGACTAAGAACCTTTTTAATCATCAAAATATAAAGAAATTTGAGTAAAATTTGGATTAAAATAGCTCTGATATAAATCTAGTAAGTCTAGTAAAATCTAGCCATTCAATAGAAATCCAATGGATCAAAAATCATCAAAATCGAATGCATATCGGCCCAGATCAGATTGGATTAAATTCTGACCATTGATCGCACGTTGATGAAGAAAATCTGGCCGCTGATCATGCGTTGGAAGTCTTGATCACCATCGAGAGCATTCTGGACCATCGGATCATCCCCTGGATCGAACGCTGCCATTGGATGGAGATCCACATGAAGCTAAGTTCGAATCAAACTCAGTTTTAAATCTCCATCGTTTGATCTTGACCGCAAGCGACTATAGATATTCGATCGCGCCTTTACTGTTCCCATGGATCGCATGGACCAGTTGCATCGTACACCACAACCAATCAACTCCTCCTATCATCAAGTGAAAAGTCCAAAATGCCCTATGAGCCATGATAGATTTCTGTGAACCCTTTAAGGATCTAGGTCCACCACATGTCGCTCTATGATTCATCAATTTCTGCTGAGCTAATGGTTCATGCCTGGATCGTGGACCGGTTGACGGCTTCCATGGCTGATTCGGCTTGGATGGCTAGCTTGGCACATTGGTTTCATTAGCTTGGCTCGGTGCGTTTGGATGCACCGGCTGATATGGTGCGGTGGCTTGAGCCGACTGAGCCACATGTTATTTTCATTTAATTTTTATTTATTTTATTTCTTTAGAAATTCATATCTTCTTCGTTTTAGCTCCGTTTTGCATGAAATTTATTTTATTGTAATAAAAAAAATAAGCTCTTTCCATTGATTATAAAATTTTATTTTTTAATTTTTATTATTTCTTAATTAATTTTTAATTAATAAAAAAATATGATTTTTTTAAAAATATGTATCAATTAATTATTAATTTTTAAAAATAAATATAAATTAATTGATAAATTAATATTTTTATAGATAAATTTATGGTACTTATCACACCTCTCAACTTAAGCTTTGTTCGTCCTCGAGTAAAGAAAGAATTTAGTTTAGATTACCATGTTTCATTGAGATCCTTCTTCATAAGAATAAGTCTAGAATTTAAGATCAAAAGATTAGATAGTATTACTAAGTATTGAGTTTTAGAAGCAAATTTTATGATAGATTAATCAAAAACTTTCTTAAAGTTCATCTAAAGATTTTCAGCACTTCATGAATGCTAACTTAGCATTTGGGTGTTAATTCAAAGGACAAACGAATCTTCTTTTATCATCTATTTTGGTTAATTTTTTATATACTCCGAAGTTAAGTGCATGAATTAAGGTAGCTTTCACACTTTTTTTTTTTTTTTGAAAAGAGCAATAGTGTTGAGCATCCTGGCCTTGCTTTCATCATTTGATGTGAACCTCCACACTTGACTTAGGTGCAGAGATCCAGTTACTAAGTTTAGGGCAATCTACATATACTCTATATTTTATACTTTTTATTTTAAGTAAGTAGATCTTTTCTTAAATTCAAGTTTCTTTAATTGAGTTATATAAAAATCATTAATTTTTAGTGATAATTGAATCCTCAATTAGCCTTATAATCAACCCCTACTTTACTTCATTAGTGTGCATGTGCAATTAAAAGTATTGTTAGCCTTTAAATGACCTAAGTAGGCTACTAACGGTCTGACCAAGTAATTTACTTCTTAACTCGCTACCATTATTAGCTAATACTTTTTAACTTTATTACTTTTTCTTAGTTTATTTTGCTTAAGATTCTCTTTCCTAAAATATGGTTTTATCCAAAATTTTTTTATTTTAAAATAGTTTTAAAATTTGATTTTTTTTTTTTAACCCCCCAACTTAATTGACATTGTCCTCAATGTGGAGGGAGAACAAATAAAAGGGTGTAAATTATGTTTATTCATTTAGCATTGGATCTTGAAGCTTTTGATCTTTCTCTAGCTTAGCCCAAAAAAAATAAAATAAAAAAATAAATTAGATTCAAGAAATATTGGGTTGCTTTCCAACAAGCACTAAGTTTAAAATCTTCAGCCAGACTAAATAGTGATAATAGACTAACCAAGATATGTTGGTTCATAAAGAACCATGGCTTCCTCCATAGATTCTATGGGTAATTCCAAGAATGGTTTCAATCGTTGATCATTAAGTTTAGAAACAACACCATTGCTTGGGTTTCAATCTCTACAACCCCGAATGGGAAAACCTTTTTAACAAAGAAAGGTCTTGTCCATGTAGATCTAAGCTTTCCAGGAAAAAGATGTAACCTTGAATTATACAAAAGAACTTTTTGTCCAGGATTGAAAGATTTTCTATGAATTGCTTGATCATGAAATACTATCATCCGTTCCTTGTATACCTTGGCATTCTCATAAGCTTCATTTCTTAATTCTTCTAATTCATTGATCTGAAGCTTTCTATAGTTTTTGGCTATGTCTAGGTCCATATTTAATTTCTTTATTGCCCATATGACTTTATGTTCTAACTCAAAGGCAAGTGACATGGTTTTCCAAACACAATCCTATAAGGAGACATTCCTAGGTTGGTCTTGTAGGTAGTGTGGTAGGTCCAAAGTGCATCAACTAATTTCACAGATCAATCCTTCCTATTGGCATTAATAGTTTTCTCTAAGATTTGTTTGATTTATCTATTTGACACTTCAACTTGCCCACTAGTCTGAGGATGATATGATGTGGCTAATTTATGGGAAACATTATATTTCTTCATTAATGCAATAAAGGGTCGATTGCAAAAATGTATTCTCTAATCACTAATGATTGCTCTAGGAGTACCAAAGCGAGAGAGAATATTTTTTTTAAGAAATTTAACGACCACTTTGCTATCATTGGACTTACATGGAATAGCTTCTACCCACTTGGAAACATAATCAACAGCCACTAAGATATACTCATTTTCGAAGAAATTCAAAAATGGTCCCATAAAATCAATTCTCCAGACATCAAAAATTTCAACTACCAAGATTGGATTGAGTGGCATCATATCTCTCTTTGTAATCCGACCCATTTATTGGCATCGATCATAACTTTTACAGTACATATGTGCATCCTTAAATAAAGTAGGCTAATAAAATCCACATTGAAGTACTTTGGCAGCAGTCTTCTTAGATGCGAAATGACCACCACATGCTTGGTCTTGACAAAATGAAAGAATACTTTTAACCTCATTATCAGGGACACACCTCCTAATGATCTGATCAGAACACTATTTAAACAGATATGGATCATCCTAAATAAAATACTTTACTTAGAAAAAGAATTTATGTTTATCCTAACTAGTCCAATGAGAAGGTACTTTACCAATGGCTAAATAATTCATAATATCTACATACCAAGATTCAGTGGACACTAACATGAGTTGTTCATCTGAAAAATACTCATTGATAGGTGGTTCATTAGATGGCGCAACTATGATTTGGGATAAGTGATCAGCAACTACATTCTCTATCTCTTTCTTATCCTTAATTTTTAGATCAAATTCTTGAAGGAGCAAGATCCATCGAATTAAACGTGCCTTAGCATCTTTCTTTGCTAGGAGATGTCTAATGGCTGAGTGATCAGTATAAACAATAACATGAGATTCAAGCAAATAGGATCTGAATTTTTCTAGGACAAAGACAACAGCTAAGAATTTCCTCTCCATGGTGGTGTAATTAAGCCGCACATCATTTAATGTCTTGCTTGCATAATAAATAACTCTCGACAGTTTGTTGATTTTTTGACCTAAGACTACTCCTACAACATGATCAGATGCATCGCAAATGAGCTCAAAAGGTTCGGTCCAGATAGGTGGATGAATGATGGGGGCTGAAATGAGTGCCTTTTTAAGGAATTCAAAAGACTCAAGGTACTTAGAAGTAAACTCAAATTTTGCTTCTTTTATTAACAAGTTCATCAAAGGGCGAGCCACTTTGCTAAAATCGGGTATGAACCTTCTATAAAATCTAGCATGTCCTAAGAATGAATGAATTTCTTTAATAGTCTTGGATGATGGAAGACTTGCAATCAGGTCAACTTTGGCCTTGTCAACTTCTATTCCTTTTTTTGAAATTTTATGGCCAAGAACTATACCTTCTCTGACCATGTATTGACATTTTTTCCAATTAAGAACTAAATACTTCTTCTTACGTCTTCCTAGAACAAGTCTTAGATGGTTTAAGCATTCAGAGAAGCTAGGTCCAAAGATAGAAAAGTCATCTATAAAAATTTCTAAAAATTATTCAATCATATCAAAAAACATGCTGATCGTACATCTTTGGAAGGTTGCTAGAGCATTACATAGTCTAAAGAGCATACGCCTGTAAGCAAAGGTTCCAAATGGGCAGATGAATGTAGGTCTTTTTCTGATCTTTAGGAGCTATTGGGATCTGATTATAACTAGAGTATCCATTTAGAAAATAGTAAAATCCTTGTCTGGCTAACTTTTCTAACATTTGACCAATAAATGAAAAAGAAAAGTGATCCTTTTTTATAGCTGCATTCAATTTTCTATAATCTATACCGACCCTCCACCCCGTTTGGGTCCTAGTTAGGATAAGTTCATTAGCTTCATTCTGGACTACTGTTACCCCAGATTTCTTTGGTACCACTTGTACAGGGCTTACCCACGAACTATCAAAAATAGGATAAATAATTCCATTATCTAATAACTTCAAAATTATCTTTTTGACTACATCCTTCATGGCTGGGTTTAATCTTCTTTGGGCATCTCAAGTTGGTTTAGCCTCTTTCTCTAGGTGTATCCTATGTTGAACTATGGAAGGGCTTATTCCTTTAATGTCTATCATGGTCCAGCCTATTGCTTCTCGATTCTCTCTTAAGACCACTAATAATTTCCTCTTCTTGGTTAGGATTTAGGTCTGATGCAATAATTATAGGCAAGATTTTCTCTGGACCTAAATATACATACTTGAGGTGCTCAGGGAGAGGTTTCAACTCTAGTTTGGGTGCCTCTTCTTTTGATGACTCTGATGATAGTTTAGTCATTTCTATGGATGGTTCAGTGGGAGGCTCCCATCTCTGACCATTTTTATTATCTCCAAGTATTTTATTTAGGTTCTCATATTCATGGGTTGGTCAGATACTAGATTCAAGATCGACTTCCTCATCGCTAATGTCTATGGGTTCATAAATTTCATGTTGGACTATACTTACATTAGCATGCTTGGTAGATTCCTGTTCCAAATTAAAAATATTTAGCTCGATAGTCATGTTTTCAAAAGACAGTTTCATAAGTCCATTCTGATAATTGATTTCAGCATTAGCAGTAGCTAGGAATGGTCTTCCTAAAATCACTGGGATTTGACCCTTAGGATTTGATATTGGCTCAATCTTTAAAATGACAAAATCAACCGAAAAGATAAAACTTTTAACCTTAATCAAAACATCTTCTACCATTCTCTTGGGGATTCTAAAAGATCGGTCTGCTAATTATAATGTGATCTTTGTTGGCTGAAGTTTTTCCAATCCTAATTGCTTATAAACTGAATAGGGCAAAATATTTACACTAGCCCCTAAATCAAGTAATGCCTTCTTAATGTGGGTTTCTCCTATGACATATGAAATTATTGGAGAACTTGGGTCCTTGTACTTTATAGGCATATGACTTAATAAATATGAACTCACACTTGCTGCTAAGAAAGCTCTCTTTAGTACGTTAGTTGTCTTTTTCTTGGTGCAAAGGTCTTTTAAGAATTTGGCATAAGTCGAAACTTGTTGGATCATGTCTAGTAGAGGAATGTTTACTCGAACTTACTTAAATACCTCTAATATTTTGTCTAAATATTTTGATTATTTATTAGACCTTAATCGATTCAGAAAAGGAGCTCTAGAGATTGTGGGCATCTAGTTTGGTGCACTATCAATTTCAGAAGCTTGACTTTGTAAGGTAGATTGTTCATTAGGTGGCTCAACAAACTCAACACTCAAGTCTTCTTTAGTGTCAGGTGTATTTACCTTATTATCCACTTGTTTTCCTGATCTCAAGGAATGAATAGCATTAACTTGATTAACCTAGTTTCCTTGGGATAGTCTACCATTTTGATTTCTTAGGTTGGGCTCAGGTTGGCTAGGTAGCCTATCTTGTTCATGTTCGCTTATGGTAGATTCTAGTTGACTCACTTGCATTTCTAAGCGGGTTATGGCCTGAGAATTTGAATTTAGAATTTGGCCTATGGTTTGCATGAAATTGCTTAAGATGGTATTGGTGTCAGTATTATATTTGGCTAAGGCTTTCAGACTTTTCTCTAAAGAACTAAGTTTCCTTTCATTAATATTAAAGCCTGGTGGTGGCAGGGTATTTGTTATAGGATTAGGCCTTGGATTCTGCTGATTGAAACTTGGACCACCTACATTTGGATTTTGTGACCATGAAAAATTTGGATGATTCCTCCAACTTGGGTTATAAGTGGGTGCATAGGGATTGTTCAATGGTCTCTGATATGTGGCATTCACTTGTGCACATTCATTATCTAATTGGTTCATTGGGAGGGGACATTTCCTCAAGGATATGGTCTGGTGCATTGCACCTATTGCACATGGGTGCATACACTTGGTTCACACTGGCTGGTCTCTGAAGTTCTAAGGCCTCTAGCCTACGTGTTAAAGTTGCAGTTTTGGCTTCTGCAGCTAGGGAGGTTTGAATTTAGTATATTCCACCTCTTGAAGGTGTGAATTTTTCTAGTTTTCTAGTTGTTTTTCATTGTAAACTTTTCTTGGCTAGGTCTTCTAAAAATTGCTAGGCTTCATTTGGTTCTTTGTACATAAATTATCCCTGGTACATGGACTCTAGCATTGTTCAAAAATTTGAATCTAACCCTTCATAAATTATTTGGCATAACCTCCAAGATTCTATTCCATGGTGTGGGCATTGGGTCAAGAGGTTTTTGAATCGATCGAAGTATTTTCAAAATGATTTACTAGCTAGTTGATAGAATTGGTTTATTTTATTTTTAATTCTAGCTATTTTGTGATGAGAAAAATATTTTTTTAAGAATATTCTCATAAAGTCCTCCTAGATCGTGATAGATTGATTTGGAAAACTATAAAGCCACTTTTTGGTATTATCCTTAAAGGTAAAATTGATTAATCTTAGTTTAATTTCATCTTCTGATAATTATTGTAGTTTCATGGTTGCACAAATCTCTTCAAATTTTTTAATGAATATATATGCATTCTTTATTTCCATGAATTTTGGAAGCATGTTAATGATTTGAGGTTTAATTTTAAAGTTGTTTGCTATGGGTTGGGGCAACCTGATACAAGAGGGTTGGATGGAACAAACTGGATAACATAAGTCCTTAAGGATTTGAGGCTGAGACTGATTTGCTAAATCCATTGTGGATGTTGAGGTTGTAGGATCTGAAACAGGAACTAAATCCATTTTGACTAGTCGACCTGAAATCCATCTGCATGCGGGTGTTGGAGAATTCCCTATATTCTCAGCATCCTCAATCTTTTTTTTTTTTTTTAAGTTCTAAGTTAATTCAACCTTTTCATACCCTAGGATAACCATGCAACATTACTTTCCGTTATGCCAGGGCAATCTTATGTCAGGGCAATAGAGATTGAAAATTCCTAAAGTAAAAATTTTTATTTTCAAATAAGTTTTAAATAAATTAATCCTAACCTAAGATCAGTCTAAACCTAGACAGCTTCTAATTATTCTAAGTCAGCCGACGAGCACTCCAAGTGTAGGATTAGCCAATTAACTGACCAGATAAGTATAAGATCGATGGGAGTCTCTATGTTGCTTATCTTAGACACCAATTGTGCTTGGCCAGATAAGCAAATGGAACTAATTAAGTAACCACCTTCCTTCAGGCCCAATCATCTCTGAACCACTTTCCTAGATACTAGTTAAATTGATTAACCCTAATCTGGTTCAACTCTAAAGTTTTCTTGTCCTATTGAGCTCAAATATCCTTAAGGGTCGACGTCAAATTAATTTTAAGAGTTAAGGTTTGGGTTAATGCAATATGAAGGTTGGTTGTTTATGGGCTAAGAAAGGATGATCAAATCCCCACCTTATTTTGTTTAATGGGTTGTGCCCTTAAATTGATTCAATATGATATGCATATTCAAATTTTCAAGCAAAGAATTTTATGCAATTAAACTAAATACATGTAATTAATTGAATTTTTGAACAGCTTACCTTGCCTCCAGCAATCACCAAAAATAAAACTAATATGATGGATACTTTAAACAATTAGAATTTCTAATCTTATGATGAGATTTTTAATTAGATTTTATTAGGTAATTTTTAATTAATTTAAAAATAAAATAAATATTAAAAATAAGGAAAGAGATTTAGGGTTTAGGAATGATCTCACCGAATCGTGCCCTAATCTTCTTTGTTCTTTTCTCTTTTTTTACAAAATAAATAAGAAAAATAATTAGTAGGCAATAAAAAATCAAAGAAATGAGAAAATTTTTAATTTTTATGTCTTTCTAGCAACGATGCCAAAAACTTGATAGAAATGCGATGTTGTCATTAAGACACCGTATTTATTAATTTAAATCTAACTTTTTAAAAAAATTATAGAGATATGAAGAGAGTAGTAAGTCAGATCGAATCCACAAAGAGGTAATGATTTAATTATAAAATTTTTATTTTTTTTTAAAAATAAAGGATTTTTGAAAAAAAAATTAAAGTCAAAAAATAGATTTATTAATAAAAGCATAATTCAAATTATGCAAACAAAATAAACTTGGTACTAAGATCCACTATTTAGATCTTAGCGGCTATTTGCGATAAAATTAAAGAGCAAAAGAAAAGAATAATTAATTTAGAGAGCTAGAATTGAAAAGAATAATAAAGCTTTCTTTATTAAAATTTAAATATAGAATTTAAATACAAAAAATTAAAAAGAAAGAAAGAGAAAAGAAAACTAGAAGGAGATCATAGATCAGCATAGGTTTGGTGATGGCGTAGAAGACTGGCTCTTCTTCTCAGCACTGTAGCTTTGAAGCAACCTTTAACCCTGAGCTTGGCTTCCACCCTGTACCTTGGCTTCCCTCTCTCCAAATCTATTCATTTTTGGAGGCCTAGGGTCCTTTTTATAGAGCTAGGAGGGTTGGAGATTTTTTCTGGAGGCAATGTGGGACTAAGAGCCTTTTTAATCATCAAAACATAAAGAAATCTAAGTAAAATTTAGATTAAAATAGCTCTGATATGAATCTGGTAAGTCTGGTGAAATCTAACTGTTTAATCGGAATCTAACAGACCAAAAATCATTAAAATCGGATGCATATTGGACCAAATCAGATCGGATTAAATTCTAGCCATTGATCGCATGTTGATGGAGGAAATCTGACCACTGATTATGTGTTGGGAGTCCTGATCACCGTTGGGAGCGTTCTGGACCGTCGAATCATCCCCTGGATTAAGCACTGCTGTTGGATGGCGATCCGCATGAAGCTAAGTTCGAATCAAACTTAGTTTTAAACCTCCACCATCTGATCTTGACCGTAAGTGACTGTAGACGTTCGATCGCACCTTTACTGTTCCCATGGACCGCGTGGACCGGCTGCACCATACACCGCAACCAATCAGCAGCTCCTATCATCCAATGAAAAGTCCAAAATGCCCTATGAGCCGTGATAGATTTCTGTGAACCCTTTAAGGATCTAGGTCCACCACATGTCGCTCTATGATTCGCTGATTTCTGCTGAGCTGGCGGTCCACGCCTAGATCGTGGATCCGCTGACGGCTTTTGCGGCTGATTCAGCTTGGATGGCTGGCTTGGAGCATTGGCTTCATCAGCTTGGCTTGGTGCGTTTGGATGCACCGGCTGATATGGTGCGGCGGCTTGAGCCGGCAGAGCCACATGTTATTTTCATTTAATTTTTATTTATTTTATTTTTTTAGAAATTCATATCTTCTTTGTTTTAGCTCCATTTTATGTGAAATTTATTTCATTATGATCAAAAAAATAAGCTCTTTCCATAGATTATAAAATTTTATTTTTTAATTTTATTATTTTTAATTAATTTTTAATTAATAAAAAAAATATAAATTTTTCAAAAATATGTATCAATTAATTATTAATTTTTAAAAATAAATATAAATTAATTGATAAATTAATATTTTTATAGATAAATTTATGGTACTTATCAAGCAGCAAGTGTGAGTTCATATTTGTTAAGTCATATGCCTATAAAGTACAAGGACTCAGGATCTTCAATAATTTTATCTGTCATAGGAGAAATCCATATTGAAAAGATGTTACTTGATTTAGGGGCTAGTATAAATATTTTGCCCTCTTCAGTTTATGAGCAATTAGGATTGGAAAAGCTTCGATCAATAGAGATCACATTATAATTAGCAGACCGGTCTTTTAGGATCCCCAAGGGAATGGTAGAAGATGTTTTGATTAAGGTTGAAAATTTTATCTTTCCAGTTGATTTTGTCATTCTAGAGACCGAGCCAATATTAAATCCTAAGGGTCAAATTTCAGTGATTTTAGGAAGATCATTCCTAGCTATTGCTAATGCTAAAATCAATTGTTGGAATGGACTTATGAAACTATCTTTTGGAAATATGACTATCGAGCTGAATATTTTTAATTTGGAACGGGAATCTACCAAGCATGCTAATGTAAGGGTAATCCAAGATGAAATTTATGAACCCATAGACATTAGCGATGAGGAAGTCGATCTTAAATCTAGTATCTGGCCAACCCATGAATATGAGTACATAGATAATAAAAATGGCCAGAGAAGCCTCCCACTGAACCATTCATAAAGACTAAACTATCACCTGAGTCATCAAAAAAAGCGGCACCCAAAGTAGAGTTGAAACCCCTCTTTGAGCACCTCAAGTATGTACATTTAGATCCAAAGAAAACCTTGCCTGTAATTATTGCATCAGACCTGAATCCTAACTAAGAGGAGGAAATTATTAGTAGTTTTAAGAGAAAATCGAGAAGCAATAGGCTGGACCATGGTAGACATTAAAGGAAATAAGCCCTTTCATAGTTCAACATAGAATACACCTAAATGAACAGGTTAGTACCGAAGCTAACCACATAGAAGAATCCAAGCCAAAAATTAGTACCGATGCTAGTTTCAGTTTAAATGAGATAGACATAGGAAAAAAGAGAATAGATGATTTACCTGAAAACTTATAAACCTAAAAACCTATTCCCTTCAATCCCTAGAAATCGGTTCTTCTTAGAAAAATCAAGAGGCATGTAATGAAATATCAATGAAGTTATTTAAACAAAGTTATATTAATTTACCTCCAAAATTAAAACTACCTTTAGTCACCCTTCCAGCATTCATTGAATCAAACTTAACTCCTAATACAAAAACTCAATTCATGAGCATTTTAAAAGAACAAATAGGAGAAATTCTTAATAAATATGGGTCTTAGAATGGGGTCATAAATTATGTTCCTAAAATTAATAATGATTATATCAATAATGGGATTATAAATCAACTTTCTGAGATTGGCAATCCAAAATTATTGGAATTTGTCAATCCAATATTTGACATAGGATAGTAAGCTGCATTGTGTCTAGCTGAAGACGAAAAACTTAGTGCTTGTTGGAAGACAACCCAATATTTATTTTTTTAGTTTAATTTATCTTTTTATTTGATTTTCTTTTTAGGATAATTTGAATAAGCTGGAGGAAGAGCTTAAATTTTCAAAGGCATATGCTGGACCAAAAATATAGTCAGGTGTATTCTTTCATATTCTTTATTACATTCTTTAATTTTCTTCTCCATTGAGGATAATGTCGATTAAGTTGAAGAAAAGAAAAATAAAAATTTTAAAAATTTTTAAGTCCTTAAAAAAGTTAATATTTAGTATTTAGACGTCTGATTATGCTTAAAAATTAAATTAAACTAATTTTTTTTAAAAAAAAATTGATACATAAATTAGAGAATCTATGAGATATTGAGGAATCAAATATTAAAAAAATTCAATAAAGAATTAAGTCTATAACATAAAATTTTTTTCTTTGGAGCATTTCTAATTATTTCTACTAGCATCAAAGAAAAGTCTACTTTTTATGAGCTTGTGTAGGATAACTATACGTTTCTTCATATAAAAAATTTATTTTAATAAAATAGTTTTTAGGTACTTCTCACTGAGTAACCGAGCCTCTTTTCCTAAGCAAGCATTGAGTTTAGCATCAAAAAGTGGGAAGGGCAAAGAAGCTCGTTGTAAAGCTAGTCTTAACCCGTAGCCTATTTGATTCGAGCTAGTAAGTTCGAGGGATATTCTATACCTAGTGTCCTAAAATCAATTGATTTGGGAGTCATTGGCCCAAGACTCGCTATATGGATCAAACAGAAAACTTAAGAGGTTAAGACACTCAATAGTGGTACACATTTAAAAAAAAATATATTAATTTTTCATCGAGTAATCGGATCCCGTTGCCTAAGTAAGCAATGATATTCACATCAAAAAGCGGGCAATATGAAAATAAAAATCAATAATTGAAGGGCGGAAGTAGCAATACACTTATCTATATGAAAGTTTAGACAAATCAGAGATAAAGACGGGATAATTTAGAAAAAGTTTAGAAAAGTTTAATATTCTTTATTTTTCTATTAATAAGTATTAATACCCTAATGATATATCTCACTTAAGCTCTACTGAATATCAATGGCCATTTTGAAAACTGCTTAGGTAAAATTTGAAACTCTAAAGTTAAAAGATATTTAAAATTAAATTCTTTCTTTCCTCGAGGACGAGCAAAGCTTAAGTTACGGGATGTTTTAAGTACCATAAATTTATCAATAAAAATATTAATTTATTAATTAATTTATATTAATTATTAAAGATTAATGATCAATTTATATATAATTTTTAAGAAATTAATATTTTTATTAATTAAAAAATTAATTAAAAATAATAAAATAAAAAAAATAAAATTTTATAATCAATAGAAAGAGCTCATTTTTTATCATAATAAAATAAGTTTCGAACAAAATGGAGCTAAAACGAAGAAGATATGAATTTCTAAAAAAATAAAATAAATAAAAATTAAATTAAAAAAAAATGGCTTAGCCGGCTCAAGCCGCCATGCCATATCAATTGGCTTGTCCAAACACACCGAGCCAAGTCGACAAAGCCAGCACGCCAAGCCAGCAATACTAACCAACTCAGCCGCAAAAGCCGTCAGCCAGTCCACAATCCAAGCATGGACCACCAACTCAGCAGAAATCGATGAATCACGGAGCAACACGTGGTGGACCTAGACCCTTAAGGGGTTCATGAAAAATTCATCATGGTTTATATGGTAAGGAGGTAATTTCGCATCAAAGCAGCGAGCGGCGATTGGCTGGGGCATTCGGTGTGCCAGGTTCGCACGGTCCATAGCTACGGTAATTGCATGATCCAATGGCCTACATTTGATCCGATGGAGATCTGATAGCCCACGATAAATCCTTCTTTGATTCAAACAGTGCTCAGCGATCTGGTATGATTCGATCGCCAAAAAACCTACCGATGAAGATCCGACGATGGAGAAAGCTCCCGACGGTGATCAGGACTCCCAATGCATGATTAGCGGCCAAATTTCCTCCATCAATGCATGATCAATGGCCAAAATTTAATCCGACCTGATTTGGACCGATACACATTCAATTTTGATGATTTTTGGTTCGTTGGATTCTTATTGAATGGCCAGATTTCATCCAGAGCAGCAAAATTCAACCATGACTCTTTTTAATCTAATTTTCATTCGGATTTCTTCATATTTTGATGATTAAAGAGCTTCTTAGTCCCACATTGCCTAGAAAAAAACTCTCCAGCCCTCCTAGCTTTATAAAAGGATCCCAAGCCTTAAGAAATGAGAAATATGATGAAAGAAAAGCTTTGATACAGGATAAAGCCAGGCTTTGAATTAAAGACTGCCTCAAAGCAACTGATGTCGAGAAAAAGAGCTGGGCTTCTACACCATCTTTCTGCCAATGCCGATCCAAGATTAGAGATCAGGCTATTTTATTTTATTTTTTTTCTTTTTAAATTCCATGTATTTAAATTCTAAAATTTTAATTAATAAAAATTTTATTTTTTGTACTTTAATTTTAGCTCTTTATTTTTATTATAATTTAATTTTTATACTTTAATTATTACTTTTTATTTTATTGCAAATAGATGCTAAGATCTAACTAGTAGATCTTAGTATCAAGTTTAAATTTCTGCATCTTTTAATTTTTGCTTTTTATTTTTCGACTTTACTTTTGATTTTAAAACTCTTTTCTTTTCTTTTTTTTTTCAAAAATCAAAGATTTTAAATCTAAAAACACTATCTTCTCTATGGATTCGACCCGACTCACTGCTATCTACATATTTTTAAGAAGTCAGATTAAACTGATAAACATGGTGTCTTAACGACAACATCGCATTTCTATCAATGCACTATAAGGTTATCCTACTGTAAGGTTTACCCCTTATAGTGAAAAAATTATCCTAGTACATGCGGATTTAAATTCCTGATCATAAAATTTTAGATTAGATCTAAAAAATTTTATGATCTGATTAAAAAAATTTTAATCTAATTTTTATTATCATAAATATGTTAGACCTGATCTAAGATGATTTATGATTAATTAGATTTAAAATAGTTTCAATTTTATGAGCATGTTTAGATTAGATCTAAAATTGTTTTCATGTTTGTTATATATATATATTGATTATGAATCAAACATGCAACTGGTTGATAGAATCATGTTGCAAAAATCTTTTACAAATATGAAAATCATTTTCGAAATGCCGAACCTCAACCCTTAGCCCAAAACTTAATTAAGAATTAAGAATTAATTGATTAGGATCTAAGATTGTAAATTGAAGATCCTAAGACATAAATCATAACACATTGGGTTAATGGATTAGTGAAAATTAGGTCCATTAATTGGGTTAGACCTAAGGTTAGATTAAAGAATGGACTTAATTAGAGAATTGACTAAATCTAATCAATAGTTGTCTTAGATTAGATCAAGGATTCTCTAGATTAATTATAATAGTTATTGTTGGTCAAGTTCATATCTTTAATGAGAACTAAGATGAACTTGATTCCTGGCTACGTGGTCGAACCCAAAATTACTAGGTTGGTCAAGTTGAAACTAATGAACCGGATGGCGTCTAAGATAAGTTTGGCAGTCTGACCATTGATTTTTAATTGGAAGCTACTTACACTGATTCGGTCTTTGATGAGTTAATGACATATCCCTTCCGCTGATCTTACTTACCTGGCCATCTTGATAAATTAGATTTTGATTAGATCACTTGATGATTTGGGCTAACCCATGTCAATTAGGTAAATCAATGTGATTGATTTAGGTGCTTCTAATGTCGGTTTGAATTAGGTTCTTTTTTTTATCTGACTTGGTGAAGTCAGTGGGAGGATCGAAATTGTCTGGCTCATTCTCTCTATCTTCTTTAAATCAAATCAATTAAATTTTCTAAAATTATTAGGTCCCTAAAAATGAAATAGTTATGGTGATAACTAGATCATAGCCTCCCATTAAGTGGATGATAATGGGTTCATTAGTTTGATAATCATTGGAGGCCTAAAGACCTGGTTCTTATCGGCTAATGAAATTATTATTCATAATATGATTTCTTAGTCGCATTTATCTAAATGGTGGTTAGGTTGACCAACCAAAGTTAGACTTAATCATTCATTGGTTAGATGGACCAAGTATGATCATGTTAATGGTTGGACCTAATCGGATCTTTTTAGTGGAGGCCAAAGCCTACTGATTAGGAACTAGGATAAAATTAAATTACTAAAAATTATTTAGAAAAATAATTGATTATGAATCTATCCTTAGATATACATAGGTTGACTAATCAAAGTTGGACTTGTGTGCAGTCTATGTAAATTTTAGTACCAACTAAGAAATTAGGATAATTTTTCGAATTGGAGGTAGAGGCTACCAATTCGAATAAAATAGTAAAAGAATCTTTTGCTTAAAAATCCAAATCTTTAGATTTAATGAATCAATTACTAATTAGATTTTATTTTTCTTTTGTGCAAACATGGCCACTTCTCTTTCGCTTCAATCATTGTTAGACAATGATAAGCTGGTGGGACCTAACTTTGGTAATTGGTATTGAAAGTTGAAGATTATCCTGAAGCATGAATGGATTCTGTATGTACTGACAGATCCGGCATCTAAGAAGCCAGCATCCAATGCACGTGGAACGATCAGAAATACTTATCAGAAGTGGCTCAATGATCGAATCATGGTGTGTTGCATTATGTTGGCTGCCATGAGTGATGAGTTCAGTCACATATTTGAGTCAACTCAGCTAGAAGACATGCTTCAAATATTGAATGAGTCTTTTGGTACACTCGATGACATTGAGAGGCACAAGACTAGTTGTGCCATCTTCTGAAGAAAAATCTTGATTTTTCAGATCAGGTTCGTTCAGATCTGATTGGATCAAAAGATATATTTCAAAAATTTTTCTCTTTGATCCTAATCAGATTTGAGATGATTCAAATTTGATTCTCATTATTTTAATAATTAAAATAAATTTAGATAAATTAAATCAAATTTAATTTACCTTGAAGTGGGTAATCCTATTATCCGTTGATGATCCTGTAAGCAGCGAAAGGTTCTGGATCTAGCCACGCAAATGCCTAGCCTCTACCAGTATCCACTTGGGCTAGATCTGGAGATCCTCTTCTTCTCTATCACATCTCTAAAATTTAGATCTAGATCTGATCTGGAGGATCTTCAAATCATCTTTCGAAGATCAGCAGTTATCCTTTGCAGCAGCATAGCCTTCTAGCTTTCTATCATCTTTCTCTCATCTAGATTGCACCATCCGAGAATCCAAACCACTTTGGGTGTGGAGAGGAGAGGGAGAATATGGACTTGGGCGTAGGGTGCGGGATTCTCTATTGCTCTTTGAGTTGGGCGTAGGGTCTTATTTATAGACTAAGCATGATCCAACTCCTCTTCTTCCCAACCAATCACAACCCTTTGTGAAATCAGATCTAAATCTGATTGGTGGGAATAGAGTCCCTTGGATTCCTCCTTAGATTGTACTTAAGACCAGTCAAACTTGGTTCTTAGGAGAAGTCTAATCAGAATCCAAAAAGGAGATGGAGTCCCTGTCCAATAGGGACTCCTGGGCGCCTCCAGCTTGAGCACATGCCAAGGGTGGTGTGCGCCCTCCTCCTTGCTAGGTTCTGGTAGGAGGATAAGCCCCCACCAACTCTTCAATAGGTGCGTGACACATGGATAGAAGTCAAAGTATCAATGGTCAACATTTGATCAGTTAAAGGTCAACTTTTGACCAAAGTTAAAGAACGAGAAATGGAGTGACAAAAAATGGCAGGTATTATCTTACAAAATAAGACAACTCTTCTCTGACCTGGACAGGCTCCAGTCAAATCAGATGAAGGCCTCTGATTGAGCACAAACTTCTTTAACTCAGTCAGGACAACTATTTATGATAGTAAAAGAAGAACGTTAGGTTCAATCGAGTGCTAGCATGATTTTCTTGAACCTAATTGAATCTCATTCAGATCAATTGAACTGGATCAGTTCAATTGATGATCACCAGATTCAAACCCTTATTTGTGTGACCCAGTTAGGTTCAATTCTGTATGGTAATGGGATATGTCATGATCTCTATCATCGACATCATCGAAACTCCTTTCGATGGATCAGAACTCTTCTGATTCAAACAGTTAGAATGATCGATCATCTAAATCATTCTAATTGCTCCCAAAATCCACCAGTGACACCTAGCAGTATATGGTGGCAACCCATCAGAGCTAAATGGGAACCTCTTGGTGCAGCTACCTATGTGATTAAGTTCTTCTATCTTGAGCCCCGATCAGATTAGGGTTTAAGGTGAACTCGTCAAACCCTAGTCTCTGTCATATGATGTAATCATTCGATTCAAGTCCGATGTGAAAACCTAAATAGAAACTCTTTCTATTATTTCACTCTGCCATGGCCATGGGCTTCTGGACTTGATTCTCATGATCATCATAGGGCTGCTCCTCTACCACCGAGGTAGATAGATTCCATCTTGATGCAATCCAGTTCCTACAATGAACATGCTATAGCCAACATACACCTCAGGATTCCATATGGCTAGGAGACCGAGTTATGGTGTAGTCAAACTATAACACCCTCAAGGTGAACTGTCGATGCATCTCAGGTCAAAGAACCAGACACACACCACTGCAGCATCGAGTCAGTCATTGACGAGAAGGTAGACTCCCTAATGACTACTCGAGGTGGTCACGCTCAGTGCCCTCATTCTCTAACGAGTATCCTGTACTCTCGCTCGCTTCGGTGTCTCCACACCATAGACTCAAGACTCATCTACTAAAGAGAAGTGATTGTACACCAATCCTTTCGGATCAATCACCATCCTCGTGATGATCCTATGGTCGGGAGCATTTTATGAGTTAATAATGATTATTCATGTCTTAAATTTTCAACTCTTGAAAATATGAATTATCATTACCATTAACTCAAAGGATGTATCACAGACACTAAATACACATATGTGATATTAAAATAATCCCATTTTATTGATAATAGTTAAAATTATAATTTTGCCCCTAGAAGTGTATTACAAGTGTCAGTCCAATTCTGGCTTCTAGGGCACATATATCTAACAATCTCCCACTTGTCCTAAAGCCAATTGGCTACAAGTCTAAGTCCCATCTTCTCAAGGTGGGCTTCGATCTTCTGCTGGCCCAACGGCTTTGTAAGTGGGTCTGCCACATTATCTGTGGAGTTGACTCTCTTGACCTCGACATAATCCTTCTCGAGGTAATCGCGGATGAGGTGGTATCGCCGCTCAATATGCTTGGATTTCTGATGAGACCTCGGCTCCTTAGCAAGGGCTATGGCGCCATTGTTGTCGCAGTATAGAGGAATGGCATCTGATGGCATTACTCCAATTTCTGCAGCAAACTTCTTGTACCAGAATGCTTCTTTCGCAGCCTCTGATGCAGCGATATATTCTGCTTCCATGGTGGAATCTGCTATCATGGTTTGCTTGGAACTCTTTCCAGCTGACAGCACCACCATTGCACACAAATAGACTCCTAGATGTCGACTTTCGATCATCTATATCGGACATGAAATCCGAGTCTGTGTATCCCTGGACTTGGAGTTCTCCATTACCAAAGACCAACATCATATCCTTAGTTCTTCTCAAGTACTTAAGGATACATTTCATAGAAGTCCAGTGTTCTTCACCTGGATTTGACTGATATCTGCTTGTGACACTCACAGCATGGGCTATATCAGGTCGTGTACATAGCATGGCATACATGAGGCTCCCTATTGCAGAAGCATAAGGGATCTTGCTCATGCATTCTATTTCCTCAGGTGTGCTAGGGCACATCTTCTTGGAAAGATGAATACCATGTCTGAAGGGTATTAATCCCCTCTTAGAGTTTTCCATACTAAACCTCTTTAGTACTTCCTCTATGTACATCTTCTGTGAAAGTCCTAGCATCCTATTCGGTCTATCCCTATAGACCTTAATTCCTAGAATAAAGGATGCTTCACCTAGGTCTTTCATGGAGAATTCCTTGGACAACCATAATTTGACTGATGTCATCATGGAAATATCATTCCCAATAAGGAGGATGTCATCCACGTACAATACGAGGAAGACAACAGCGCTCCCACTGACCTTTTTGAAGACACATGGTTTCTCTTCATTTTTGATGAAACCAAACATTTTGATCACATCATTGAAACGAGTGTTCCAGCTCCGAGATGCTTGCTTAAGTCCATATATGGACCTTTGCAGCTTGCAAACCTTGTGATCAGTATCACTGGATGTGAAACCTAGCGGCTGTTCCATATAGATATCTTCCTCAAGATATCCATTTAAGAATGCCGTTTTCACATCCATTTGCCATATTTCATAATCGAAATAGGCTGCAACGGCAAGCAATGTGCGGATGGATTTTAGCATAGCCACTGGGAAAAGGTATCCTGATAGTCAATGCCTTCGCGTTGACTATAACCTTTTGCCACTAGTCTAGCCTTGAATGTCTCCACATTTCCATCTGCACCAATCTTTCTCTTGAAGATCCATTTACACCCAATAGGTACTATACCTTCTGGTGGATCTACCAAGGTCCAGACTTGGTTTGAGTGCATCGAGTCAATTTCTGACTGCATTGCCTCTAGCCATTTCTCGAAGTCGATATCTGATATCGCCTCATTGTAGGTTTTGGGATCATCACCATGAGCACCATTACCTACGAGGAACATTTCCTCTACTTCCTCTGAAATAATACCTAAGTATCTTTCAGGGGGATGGAAAACTCTTTCCGATCTACGAGGTGGAGGAGGTAGTGTTCTTATTGGCTCAACCTGATTTGGTTCCAATTGGTCCTTAGCTCATTGTACTTGTGAGACTTTCTCATCAAGCTTAATCTGCTTTCCAATGCCGCTATCTTGAATAAACTATTTTTCAAGAAAGATGGCATGTCGACTCACAATCACATTGTGGTCTTCTGGAATGTAGAAATAGTATCCTAATGACTCTTTAGGATATCCTATGAATCGAGCTCTGAAAGGACCTAAACTCTAACTTGTCCGCTTGTTGTCTTTTGACATGAGCCGGACAACCCCAAATTCTGAGATGACTCAGACTTGGTTTCTTACCGTGCCATATCTCATACGGTGTGGTAGGAACGATTTTAGAGGAAACCCTATTCAGTAGATAAATTGAAGTTAATAATGAATGTCCCCAAAGAAAATCAGGGAGGTCTGTGAAGCTCATCATGGATCGGAACCATATCCAATAGAGTCCGATTTCTCCATTCTGAAATCCCGTTGAGTTGAGGTGTTCCTGGTGGAGTCCATTGAGAGACTATGCCATTTTTCTTAAGATAGTCTAGGAATTTTTGGCTAAGGTATTCACCTCCTCGATCTGATCGAAGAACCTTAATGAGGTTTTTCAATTTGTTTTTCTACTTCATGTCTGAATTCTTTGAACTTTTCAAAAGCTTCAGACTTGTGTCTCATAAGATACACATACCCATACCTAGACAGATCATCGGTAAAGGTAATGAAGTAGACAAAATTGCCTCTAGCCGGCACATCAAATGGGCCGCACACATCAGTATGTACTAGGGCAAGGAGATCTGTGGCCCTTTCCCCATGTCCTAACAAAAGGGAGTTTAGTCATTTTGCCTTGAAGATAAGATTCACAAGTTGGATATGACTCAGAAGTCAATGGACTCAATAGCCCATTTTTCTCCAATTTGTTGATCCTATCTTCTGCTATATGACCTAATCTCAGGTGCCATAGATATCTATCATTTGGACTATCCCTAGGTCGTTTGGCATTCACGTTTTGCTCGATAGTTAGAACAGGTACATCAATATGTAGCTGATAAAGATCGTTAATAAGGAAACCATTTGTAATTTTATTTCTTTCATAAAGAATGTTACAATGGTCCTTAAAGAAGGTAATCACATAGCCTTCTTGTGCTAAGCATGAAATAAATCAAATTCCTGCTAGCTGCAGGCACATAATAACAGTCTTTCAAAACTAAGTCTAAACCAGATGGTAATCGAAGAGGGTATGTTTCCCACGGCTACTGCAGCAACTCTTGCTCCATTACCGATGCGTAGGATCATGTCTCCATCCCTCAGCCTCCTGCTATCCTCAAGACCCTGCATGGAAGTGCACAGATGAGCACTAGAACCAGAGTCAAGCACCCAACTGGATGCAGAAGAAATCATAAGGTTAGACTCAATAACGAGCATACCTCCAGAAGGACCTTCCTTCTTGTTCTTCAGGGTGGCCAGGTAAGTAGGGCAGTTCCGCTTCCAATGGCCGTCGCTGTTGCAATGGAAATACTTTCCTTTGGCATCGGCCTTCTTCTTCAGCTCTGCCTTCTTCTTCTTTGCTCCTTCCACCTTCTGCTTTTTCACAGACTTTTTTTTTCTTTTCATAAGACTTTCTTTTGGAAGAAGTCCATTCCATAGCAAGAACTGAGCCTTTAGAACCTTTCATAGAAAGCTCAGCGGTAACCAGCATATTCATTAATTCGGCCAAGGAATTTTGAAGTTTATGCATGTGGTAATTCATGATGAATTGCCCATATGCATCAGTCAAGGATTGCAGAATAATATCGTTCTGCAGATCCAAGTCTAACTTCACACCGAGCTTCTCAAGCTCTTCCATGTCCTTGATCATTGTCAGACAGTGATCTTGGACTGACTGCCCATCACGCATCTTAGCCTTAAAAAGTCATTTCGTGACTTGATATTTGGCTGCGCGACTCTGTTCACCAAACATCTCCTGCAGGTGAGCCAACATTTGGCGAGCAGTCCCGATATCTTCATGTTGGCGCTGGAGCTCATCAGACATCGAGCCCAACATGTAATATCTGGCCTTATTATCTTCGTCTATCCATTTTTCCAGAGACGCTCTCTGTTCAGTGGATGGACGGGCTGGTAAGGTGGGAGGGTCCTGGTCCAATACATGGGTTAACTTCTCGAAACCCAAAATAATTTTGTAGTTCCTGAGCCAATCTTTATAATTGGGTCCAGTCAGTCTATGTGTGTCCAGGATACGTGCCAATGGGTTGGACGCAGACATTTTCCTGTAGAGAGTCAAAGATTCTAGTTAGATACTGTAATTATTGACTTGACCAATTTATTTAGAGATTTTATTTTTAAATAAATTAGCTTCCACTATTTTCTCGGATCCCTACACTCCCTCTGTAGAGATGCGAAAAATCTCCATGATTAATGATTTCTAGTGGGTGGTGCGGTCTCACCAACTGACTCATCACCTCACCTAACAGTTATTGGTGATGGGTTAGCCAATGAGTGAACAACTCTTGTTCAATGATTCTCTAATCATGGTGCACCCAAACTTGGTCTCTAATTCATGAATCTCACCGTATCCGAAATATTGATCCACTCCTTAGTTAAGTCAGACCCACCATTTGCATAGACTGGATTCCTAATTGAGTCTCTCACCGTATCCAAAATATTGAGCCCAACTCATCCTCCAGCCCATAGCATCCAATGCCTAATAGACATGGTTGCATCTTTTCCGGTGCAACTGAGCCACTGTATCCAGCCGAGAACAATCAACCCCGGAAAGGGCCCGCACATCTACAATGGTGGAAGACCTCAGACTTAATCTTTTCTTAGGGAAGAATTGATTCAGGTCTCATTAAACTAGACTTGGCATAGTCATAACAATTATGACTAACCTAGTGGCATGGGTTAGCTCGGATTATTGACCACCTCAGATCAGAACTGTGTCAACAGATATGGCCAGGTAAGTGAGATCCGGTGGAAGGAATATGCCATTAACTCGTACAAGAATGCGCATTCAGGTCGAGTAGCTTCCAATTAAAAACCAGTCGGTCGTATGTGCCAAACTTACCTTAGACACCAAATTATTGAGCCAGAACCAATTGGGTTAGCCTACAATCCAGACTCTAACCTCTGAGCCTAATTAGGTCTTGCTTGATCGTGACTCGATCTTGACCCAGACTTAATCCTATTAGGCTGGTCAATTTAAAGCATTGTTGATCCCATCTAACCAACTCTTGATTCGGTTTGATCAACCGCTTAGACCTAATTGAGCTACCCAAGCCCGAACCCAGTATTATGAATATGTCTTAGATCTAAAATTCTCAATTTTAGACCTAATTAATATTCCATAATCTTAATTCTTAATTAAGTAGGGTTCATAAACAAAATATGCACAATAAATCCTAGGGTTTCAGGATCTAGGGTTTTGCAGAAAGTAAGTTTTGGATTTCTGATTAAGGACGAACACGCAGCACCCCTACACATCATAAGAACACCCCATCGAATGGAAGAGAGAGGGCCTTTAAACCCTTCTTCATTCTTATGATCGGACGGCCAAGAGGAACGCCTTAATCAGGAACATGCAATACTACAAAATAGTTTTAGATCTATATCATATATCTCATATACAAATTAGATCTAATCATGGCATATTTTGCATACATCTCATGTATCGAATCATGCATATTTTCAGATCTAAATTATCTCATAATAATCTAAAAAATTAGATTTAAATTGATCTAATCAAAATAAACTTCTAATCTAGATAACTTATGTAGAACTATTCTACAACTAGTCTAGACATGCATCAATCATATCTCATATGATGTTTAAAATTAAATAATTTTTATTTACTATTTTTTAGATGTTATTATAATAATTATAATATCAAAAAATAGTAAATAAATAGATCTAAAATATGATTTAATCAAATTAAATCAAAACATGCAAGACTATTCTATAGAACTATTCTATTTTAGAACTAGTCATGCATATTTTCTAATCTTAGATCCAAATCATTTAATTTTAATTTTTTCTAATTTCAGATCTGATCACATCTCATGTGACATCTAAAATCACTTATTTTTTAATTAAAATAAATTTAAAATTAGATCTAAATACTTTAGAACCTTGGCTCTGATACCAGTTGAAGGAAAATCCTGATTTTTCGGACCAGGTTCGTTCAGATCTGATCAGATCAAGAGATATATTTCAAAAAAAAATTTCTTTGATCTAATCAGATCTTAGAATATTTCAGATCTAATTTTTATTATTTTAATAATTAAAATAAAATTTAGATAAATTAAATCAAATTTAATTTACCTTGAAGTTGGGTAATCCTATTACCCGTTGATGATCCTGTAAGCAGCGGAAGGTTCTGGATCTAGCCACGCAAGTGCCTGGCCTCTACCGGTATCCACTTGGGTTGGATCTAGAGATCCTCTTCTTCTCTATCACATCTCCAAAATTCAAATCTGGATCTGATCTGAAGGATCTTCAAAATACCTTTCGAAGATCAGCAGTTGTCCTTTGCAGCAGCGCAGCCTTCTAGCTTTTTGTCACCTTTCTCTCATCTAGATTGCACCAACCAAGAACCCAAACCACTTTGGGCATGGAGAGGAGAGGGAGAAGATGGACTTGGCATGGAGGAGGAGGGAGGCAGCCTTGGGGCATGGGATTCTCTATTGCTCTTTGAGTTGGGCATAGGGTTTTATTTATAGACTAAGCGTGATCCAACTCCTCTTCTTCCCAACCAATCACAATCCTTTGTGAAATCAGATCTAAATTTGATTGGTGGGAATAAAGTCCCTTGGATTCCTCCTTAGATGGTGCCTCTAACTTGGGCACACGCCAAGGGTGGCGTGCACCCTCCTCCTTGCCAGGTTCTGGCAGGGGGACAAGCCCCCACCAGCTCTCTAATAGGTGCATGACACATGGACAGAAGTCAAAGTGTCAATGGTCAATATTTGACCAGTCAAAGATCATTTTTTGACCAAAGTCAAAGGAACGAAAAAATGGCAGGTGACCAAAAATGGCAGGTATTATCTTACAAAATAAGACAACCCTTTTCTGATCTGGACAGGCTCCAGTCAGACCATCAGGTGAAGGCCTCTGATTGAGCACAAACTCCTTTGGCTCAGTCAGGACAACTTATTTATGATAGTAAAAGAAGAACGTTAGGTTCAATCGAGTGCTAGCACGATTTTCTTGAACCTAATTGAATCTCATTCAGATCAATTGAACTGGATCAGTTCAATTGATGATCACCAGATTCAAACCCTTGTTTGTGTGATCCCAGTTAGGTTCAGTTCTGTATGGTAATGGGATATGTCATGATCTCTATCATCGACATCATCGAAACTCCTTTCGATGGATCAGAACTCTTCTGATTCGAACAGCTAGAATGATCGATCATCTAAATCATTCTAATTGCTCCCAAAATCCATCAGTGACACCTAGCAGTATATGGTGGCAACCCATCAGAGCTGAATGCGAACCTCTTGGTGCAGCTACCTATGTGATTAAGTTCTTCTATCTTGAGCTCCCGATCAGATTAGGGTTAAGGTGAACTCGTCAAACCCTAGTCTCTATCATATGATGTAATCATTCGATTCAAGTCCGAATGTAAAAACCTAAATAGAAACTCTTTCTATTATTTCACTCTGCCATGGCCATGGGCTTCTGGACTTGATTCTCATGATCATCATAGGGCTGCTCCTCTACCACCGAGGTAGATAGATTCCATCTTGATGCAATCCAGTTCCTACAATGAACATGCTATAGCCAACATACACCTCAGGGTTTTGTATGGCTAGGAGACCGAGTAATGGTAGTAGGTCAAACTATAACACCCTCAAGGTGAACTGTCGATGCATCTCAGATCAAAGAACCAGACACACTACTGCAGCATCGAGTCAGTCATTGACGAGAAGGTAGACTTCCTAATGACTACTCGAGGTGGTCACGCTCAGTGCCCTCATTCTCTAACGAGTACCTGTACTCTCGCTCCGGTGTCTCCACACCGTAGACTCAAGACTCATCTACTAAAGAGAAGCGATTGTACACCAACCTTCTGGATCAATCACCATCCTCATGATGATCCTATGGTCAGGAGCATTTTATGAGTTAATAATGATTATTCATGTCTTAAATTTTCAACTCTTGAAAATATGAATTATCATTATCATTAACTCAAAGAATGTATCACAGACACTAAATACACATATGTGATAGTAAATAATCTATTTTATTGATAATAGTCAAAATTATAATTTTGCCCCTAAAAGTGTATTACAAGTGTCAGCCAATTCTGGCTTTCAGGGCACATATATCTAACATCTTTAACTCTAAGATGAGGGATGGTGCTTCAGTCACTGATCATGTACTGTACATGATCGAGTTGATGGAGCATTTAAGCAAGCTTGGATTTTTCTTGCATGAGCAATAAGAAAAAGATGTGATTTTGAACTCATTACCTAAATCATATCTTCCATTCGTTACTTATTATAGAATGATAAAGCCGGAAGTTAACTACCATGGATTATTGGGGTTGCTTCAGAACTTTGAGAAGGATCACCAGCACTACAAGAAGTCTATGAACTTAGTGGGATGTTCATCTTCTGATTCTCGATCCTTTAAGAAAGGGAAGAAGAACAAGAAGAAGAAATCAAAGAAGGTGCAAGTTCATGCTGGAATATCTATGCAGGGTCAGACCAAGAAGATCAAGCCTGATAAAAGTCAAGCTGAATGCTTCTTTTGCAAGAAGGGAGGGCACTAGAAGAGGATCTATCCTTAGTATATTGCCTCACTGGATCCCAACAGGCCGAGAAAGAAATAAGTTATTACCGGGCAAGGTATTAATATGATAACTTCTTATAATTTCTCTATTTATGATAAAACTGACTGGGTATTGGATACTGGTAGCCCTTACCATATTTGTAATTCGTTGCAGAAATTACAGGTCAGTAGGAGATTCAAGCAAGATGAGAGGTTCCTTAACGTTGGAGATGGAAGACCAATTTCAATTCTAGCATTAGAAATCTTGAAACTTATATTTGAGTCTCATACAGTTATTCTTAGTGATTGTCATTTTTGTCTTAGTTTCATTTTGAATATCATTTTTATAGGCCTTTTGGCCAAAGATAATTATGAATTTTCAATAAAGAAAGAATTTTGTAATGTCATTATGAATGATATTACTATATTCTCTAGATATTTGAATAATAGTGTGTACATATTATCACAATCTATTAATATGGTCATTCCACTAGCAAGCATTCAAGTTTAGATAGTATATCTGATATCTACTTATGGCACTATAGGCTAGGTCACATCAACAAGAACAGGATAAACATGTTGACTCAAGAGAGAATCCTTAAAGTCAATGATTATAAATCACTTCCAACCTGTGAATCTTATCTTCTTAGAAAAATGACCAAGTCATCTTTTACTAGAAAAGATGAGAGACCCACTAAGCTCTTAGGTCTAGTACATACTGATGTTTGTGGACCAATGAGTACAAGTATCAGAGGTGGATATCTCTATTTCATTACTTTCATAGATGATCTATCCAGGTATGGATATGTCTATCTGATTAAACATAAGTCAGAGTTCTTTGAAATGTTCAAACGATTCAAAAGTGAAGTAGAAAAATAAACTGAAAAGAATATTAAGGCTCTTCGATCTGACCAAGGAGGAGAATATCTTTTTGGTAAGTTTTTTATATATCTAGAAGAGAATGGGATTCTCTCCTAGTAGACTCCTCCAGGAACACCATAGCATAATGGTATATCTGAGAGGAGAAATTGAACTCTGTTAGATATGGTCCGATCTTTGATGGATTTTGCCAGCTTGTCGATATCCTTTTGAAAATATGCACTCGAATCGGCTTGCTATCTATTAAATAGGATTTCAAGTAAGTCTGTAATTAAGACTCCATATAAGATATGGACAGGATGTAAGTCAGCACTTTCACACCTTAGGATCTGAGGGTACCTGGCTTATGTGAAATGATTAATCACAGATAAACTTAGACCTAGGTCTGACAAATGCATATTTATAGGATACCCCAAAGAATCAAAAGGGTATATTTTCTACCATGCTAATGAACAAAAGATATTCATCAGCCTTAAGGCAATCTTCTTGGAAAAAGAGTTCTTTGGTGAAGAAACTATTGCCTCTAAGGTTGAACTTAACGAAGTTCAACAGGTAGAAAAGTCAACACCTATTACCGAATCTGAACCAGATTTGATTAGATTAGATCCAAAGTCTAGTATCTCTGTACCATTAAGGCGATCCGATAGAGTATCACAATCGGATAGATACAATGATTTTTTGATCTAGAATGACGATTCTATCGAACTCGATGAGAACGATAAGGATTCGATCATCAACATGGATGCAATGCAGAGACTTGATTCCAAAAAATGGCTTGAGGTCATGAAATCTGAGATGGAGTCCATGAAGGTCAATGATGTATGGACATTGGTTGATCCACCCGAAGGGATTAAACCCATTGGATGTAAATGGGTCTTCAAAAGAAAGAGGGGCATAAACAGAAAGGTGGAGACCTATAAAGCCCGTCTGATTGCCAAGAGGTATCGTCAACATTATAGTATTGACATGACAAGATATTCTCTCCTATAGCAATGCTTAAATCTATTCGGATAATACTTGCTATAGCTATCCATCTAGACTATGAGATCTGGCAGATGGATGTAAAGATAGCTTTTCTGAATGAAGAACTGATCGAAGAGGTGTATATGATACAACCTGAGAGGTTCACATCTATAAATGAGTCCAAGGTGTGCAAGCTTTAGAGATCCATTTATGGATTAAAGCAAGCATCTCGGAGTTGAAGCATGCATTTTGATAAGGTGATCAAAATGTATGGCTTCATTAAGAACAGAGAAGAGTATTTCTTATCTTGTATGTTGATGATATTTTCTTAATCGAAAATGACATCCCCGCACTATAAGGAATAAAAGTATGATTGTCATCTCAGTTCTCCATGAAGGACTTGGATGAAGCATCCTACATACTAAGAATGAAAATCTATAGAGATAGATCTAAGAGGATGCTTGGATTATCCCAGTCCACGTACATAAAAACTGTATTGAAAAGGTTTAGCATGGAGAATTTCAAGAAAGGCTATCTTCCAATAGGCCACAAAATTTTTTTCTCTAAGAAGGATTGTCCGACAACTCCTGAAGAGAGAGAGCGTATGAGTAGAGTCCTATATGCTTCGATAGTAGGATCTATCATGTATGCCATGATATGTACGAGATCAGACGTGGCATAATCACTAGGAGTAGTGAGTAGATACCAATCTAATTTAGAAGAAAATCATTGAAAAGTGGTTAAAATCATCCTTAAGTATTTAAGAAATACTAAGGATCAATGGTTGGTTTATGGTGAGTTGGATTTGAAACTTATGAGATTTACTGATTCCAGCATTCAATTTGACCATGATGATAGTAGAAGCATGTCGAATTATGTCTTTATTCTAAATAGTGGAGCCATCTGTTGAAAGAGTTTCAAGCAGCATACTATGGCAAACTCTATTTGTGAAGCAGAGTACATCGCAGCATCAGATGCTGTGAAGAAAGCTGTATAGCTGAGAAAGTTCATCATCGAGCTAGGAGTACCATCCTCTTTTGATGGTCTGATCCTGCTCTACTACGATAGCACTGATGCCATTGCTCAAGCGAAGGAATCAAAGGCACACCAGTGGATGAAGCACATACTACGCTGCTACCACCTAGTCTGGAAGATCGTGGATAGAGGTGACATCGACCTTCAGAATATCGACAAAAAGGATAACTTGGCCGACTCCTTCACTAAAGTTCTGGTGATAAAGGAGTTTGACGACCACAAGTCGAAGATGGATATTAGATACTATGTCGTACGGCTTTAGGATAAGTGAAAGTTGTTGAAAAATGTATCCCAAAGTCAATCATCAGTCTATTGATGGTTATCCTATCTTATAATTATAATTAATTTATTATTAAATAAAATATATTTTTAACATTTTTATCATAAAGTCTACATATTCTAATGAACTTCATTGTTGTGATGAAGTTCTTAGGACTATTTAGCTTCGATAAAGAGAGGATTTATCGATTAGTTCTTAAACTATTCACGATCAAATAATACACTGTTAACAAGGACGACAATATTTATCGAGCATAGATTATTGTATGCCATATGGATTGGTTGTCCTCTTAACCAAGGAGTGTAGAGTGTTATATATATGTGCCCTAGAAGCCAGAATTGGCTGACACTTGTAATACACTTCTAGGGGCAAAATTATAATTTTGACTAAAATCAATAAATGGGTTATTTTCCATCACATATGTGTATTTAGTGTCTGTGATACATCCTTTGAGTTAATGGCAATGATAATTCATATTTTCAAGAGTTGAAAATTTAAGACATGAATAATCATTATTAACTCATAAAATGCTCCCGACCATAGGATCATCACGAGGATGGTGATTGATCTGGAAGGTTGGTGTACAATCGCTTCTCTTTAGTAGATGAGTCTTGAGTCTACGGTGTGGAGACACCGGAGTGAGAGTACAGGTACTCGTTAGAGAATGAGGGCACTGAGCGTGACCACCTCGAGTAGTCATTAGGGAGTCTACCTTCTCGTCAATGACTGACTCGATGCTGCAGTAGTGTGTCTGGTTCTTTGACCTGAGGTGCATCGGCAGTTCACCTTGAGGGTGTTATAGTTTGACTACACCATTACTCGGTCTCCTAGCCATATGGAATCCCTGAGGTGTATGTTGGCTATAGCATGTTCATTGTAGGAACTGGATTGCATCAAGATGGAATCTATCTACCTCGGTGGTAGAGGAGCAGCCCTATGATAATCATGAGAATCAAGTCCAGAAGTCCATGGCCATGGCAGAGTGAAATAATAGAAAGAGTTTCTATTTAGATTTTCACATTGGACTCGAATCGAATGATTACATCATATGACAGAGACTAGGGTTTGACGAGTTCACCTTAACCCTAATCTGATCGGGGCTCAAGATAGAAGAACTTAATCACACAGGTAGCTGCACCAAGAGGTTCGCATTCAGCTCTGATGGGTTGCCACCATATACTGCTAGGTGTCACTGGTGGATTTTGGGAGCAATTAGAATGATTTAGATGATCGATCATTCTAGCTGTTCGAATCAGAAGAGTTCTGATCCATCGAAAGGAGTTTCGATGATGTCGATGATAGAGATCATGACATATCCCATTACCATACAGAACTGAACCTAACTGGGTCACACAAACAAGGGTTTGAATCTGGTGATCATCAATTGAACTGATCCAGTTCAATTGATCTGAATGAGATTCAATTAGGTTCAAGAAAATCGTGCTAGCACTCGATTGAACCTAACGTTCTTCTTTTACTATCATAAATAAGTTGTCCTGTCTGAGCCAAAGGAGTTTGTGCTCAATCAGAGGCCTTCATATGGTCTGACTGGAGGTTGTCCAAGTCAGAAAAGGTTGTCTTATTTTGTAAGACATTACCTGCCATTTTTGGTCACCTGCCATTTCTTGTTCTTTGACTTTGGTCAAAAGTCTACCTTTGACTGGTCAAATGTTGACCATTGATACTTTGACTTTTGACCACATGTTACGCACCTATTGAAGAGCTGGTGGGGGCCTGTCCCCCTGCTAGAACCTGGCAAGGAGGAGGGTGCACGCCACCCTAGGCGTGCGCCCAAGTTGGAGGCGCCCTGGAGTCCTTGTTGGACAAGGACTCCACCTCCCTTTTGGATTCCAATTAGAGTTCTTCTAAGAATCCAGTTTGACTGGTCTTAGGCGTCCTTTAAGGATGAATCTAGGGGACTCTATTCCCACCAATCAGATTTAGATTTGATTTCATAAAGGATTGTGATTGGTTGGGAAGAAGAGAAGCTGGATCACAGTCAGTCTATAAATAAGACCCTGTGCCCAACTCAAATAAGATTAGATGATTGAATCAGAATTCCCCACACCCAAGGCTTTTTCTCCTCTCCTCCTCCATGCCAAAGCTTCTTCTCCCTCTCCTTTCCACGTCCAAAATAGTTTTGGAGCTTGGTTGGTGTGATCCAGATCCATGACCTAATCAGGATTGACAGTTAAACTCTGAAGTATCCTATAAGCATTTTGGTCAAGGAGATGAATTATACAAAAAACTATATCCACATGGGTTCTAAGAATGTTGTTCTACACATTCGACCTATCCGACCGTCGGATATCATTGCTAGATAGTCACTTTGATTGGTATAAAAATTTATTTCTATGCTACTGACTTAGGTTTGGATCTATGGGATCACACACATAAGAGTTGTCGATCTAATCGGATGGTTGATCGATGATTAAGAATCGTTATAAGGTTAAATATTCAATATGATTAATGTTTGACCTAGTGCAAGTGTTGCAGGAGGATCGATTAACAATTTGATAGTTAATTAGCTTAATTTGATTAAACCATAGAACTGAAATTAAGTTTAATTAAATATAATTTAATTAGATTTGATTTGAGCTTGATTGGATCAAGTTCAATTGGTTTATTAGATGAGCAAATTGCAAGGAAGAAGTAGTCCTAGTTCAATAGGACTTGCATCAACATAATTTCTAATTTAATTAAAAAATTAAATTAGAATTAAATTAAATTTAATTTGATTTAATTAGATTATTAATTGTATTAATATCTAATTTAATTGGATTAATTAAATTCTAATTTAATTTGGTCCAAAGATCGAGTTGGACCATGTCAAACTAGGAGTCCTAGTAAGACTAGGACTCCTATCTCCATGCGCCACCTTAGCCCAATGCCTCTCATGCCATTTTTGTTGGATTTTTTCATGAAAATATTTCTCTTCAGATGTTCATGCATGCCCCCTTGCATCCTTTATCTCAAATATGGTATTTAGATATTGTGATCAAGTCAAAAGAAGAGTTGGAGTTGATTTAAACTCTATGAGATAGAGTTTTGAGAAACCAAAACTCCTTCCTATTTTGTGTCACCCACATCCCTATTTTTTCTCTTAAATTTTTGTGGCTTTTAGAGGCCTTTTTGTGTGACATTCTCTGATAGTCTGTGCAAAAAATAAAGGAGAGGGCGCCCAAGAGTTGGGCACCCCAAGTCCAGCCATGTTTGGATAACCCTTAACTAGGTATTTGACCTAGTCAAGGATTCCTCTATATCGTCTTGTATAAAATAAATTTTGATCTAATTTTTTTATGAATTACACATCTGAGAAAGATAATTTAGGGCATAAAAAATCTGAGAGAGAAGCCTAGGTCATGAAATTTTGTAAAGGCACCAATCAAGATGATTTGGTGAGAGAAGAAAGAAGAAGAAGAGGGTCTTCTTCTAGATTTTTTCTTCCACTCTTATTCCTCCATCTTTGTGAGTATTTTAGAGGTGTCTCTACATCATGAATTATCTTCCTCAACTTCAAAAAATTGAAGAGTCCAAGCTTGAAGGAAAGAAGATCTAGATCGATCGTTGGAGAAGAATCAGCATAATATTAGCATACTGTGCTGATTTTCGGGCATCGAACTTCAGATCTGCAATCGAGGGCTCATATGGATAACTCGTAGAAGTTGAACACGTGTGCGGCTTAGAGCAACCATCTCAGGCCCAGATCAGCAACTTAAGAAACTCAAGATTCAAAGGTAAGTATGATCTGATCTTTCTATTACATGTCTAGATTTGATCTAGAGTAGTCTATTGTTGATATGATTAATATGCAGTTCTTTTGATATTTTATTTTTTGATTTAATAGCATGCCTAAATTATGTAATAAGATCCTATATCTAAAATTTTATATTATATTATTCATGATTTAATATGATTAATTCACCTCTTTCGCTGTAATTTTGAAAAATTTTCAAAAGCTAACCCTAGAACCCTAGATCGATTCCTACACATAATAATTATCAATAATATATGTGTGCCTAAATCTGAGAAAGATTGAAATGAGCAAGATAAAAAGCTAGTTCAATTAAATGCTAAAGCTATAAATATCTTATATTATGCATTAGATTATAATGAATACAATAGAATATCAATATGTTTATATACAAAAAAAATTTGTGATAGACTTAAAGTGACCCATGAGGGTACAAATCAAATTTATGAACCAACATGTTTATTTTAGATTCTTTGACTTGACTTGTACCCTCATGGATCACTTTAAGTCTACCACAAATCTTTTTTATAGATAAACATATTGATATTCTATTGTATTCATTATAATCTAATGCATAATATAAGATATTTAATGTTGATCAAATCAATGTTGATCTTGTATGCAAAATTTTTAGGTCCTTATCAAAGACTTGGGAAGCAAAAGTAACAATAATCCAAGAAGCCAAGGATCTTAGCAAGCTTGCTTTGGAAGAGTTAATCGGATCGCTCATGACACATGAGCGAAATATGAACCAAAGCATGGAGGAGGAAGAGATGAAGAAAAAAATCCCTTGCACTCAAGTTATCGGTTATTGATGAAAGTTCAAGTGATTCTACCAAGGATTCAAAAATTGATGAAGAAATGGTGGTGATTACAAGAAGATTCATAGATTCATGAGAAAAAAAATTTGAGTCAAAAAGAAGAAAAGAATCAATTTAGAAAATATAGAAAGAACTTACACCCACCAAAAAAGGACTCAATAAAATTAAGAAGAAAAGCTATATTAACAAATTGAAGAAGTAGTAAGAGCTTAAATTTCGAAGAAGAGTCATCCTCAAGTGAAGAAGAGACAAACCTACGCTTGATGGCTCACAATGAAGAGGTAAGCTTAAATTAATCTAATGAATTTTTTTTTATAAATTATGTGAAGCTTTTAATGATTTAATGAATGAATACAAAAAGATAGGATTGAAAAATTAAGAATTAAAGAAATCAAATCTTCTTTTAGTTAATGAAAAGAATATTTTTTTTAAGAGAAAAAAAGATCTTTTGAAAGAAATGAATATTCTTTGGCTAAAGAAAAAGATGTACCTCTTAAATCAAAAAAATTTTTAGTAGAAAAAAATATTAAGTTGAAAGAAAAAATTAAAAAATCAAAACTTTATATTAAAAAAAATTTGCTGAAAGAAAAAAATTCTTTTTTGAAAGAAAATTTAAAATTAAGAAAAGAGATTGAAATATTGAAGCCGATGCTTGACAAGTTTATAATTAAATCTTAAAAGCTTCAATCAATTTTAATCAATCAAAAAGCTATTTTTGATAAAGTTGTAATTGGATATAATTCTTTAAGAAAATAAAAATTTGTGAACAACGTGTTTAGCAAAGCTTATTCTAAAAATCATTCTATAATTTGCTTTAAATATAACAAAGTTGGCCACAAAATTTTTGAATATAATACTAAAAAAATTGGTCATACTTTGATTAAGTAAATATGGATTTCAAAAGAAATCATGAGCTCTAACCTCAATGGATCCAAGATGGCTTGGGTACCAAAAGCTAGAAAATAATTTTTGCAGGTAGGCCAAGCATCCATTAAAGTAAAAAGAGCTAATTCTTATCAATGGATTGCTTGGACTTAAGAAAATGGATGATGATATTTGGTAAAAGTTAAACTTCTATCACATCACACCATTATCAAATTTTTGAATCTATCTAGTATAATTGGTAGATTTTGATGACTTGTCAATGCTTGCATGATTTGATTTGATTTTGATGACTTTTTAAGCCTTCATCTAGTTTTTTTTTGATTTAATCTTGATTTGATCTTATTTGATTTGATTGATTATCAAACCATAAATTGTATGTCAAATAATTCAATATTGATTTTGATGATGTCATTTTAATTGACTATTATAATTAAGTATTATCATTAATTATGATTGAAGATATATTGAATAAAACTGATTTATAAACTCTGGTGTAAGAAAAATTTGAAACATCAATCTATTTCTATTTGATAAGCTGAATTTCTTGAAGAAAGTTTTTTCAAACTCAATCGATATCTTGGATTATAATAAATACTATTAAGGAGAGAAAATTTGGTAAATAGAGAAAATAAATCACATTACTTTGAAAACTTTTCATAATATGATTTTAATTTGGTTATAAGATATAGAATTCAATAAAGATAAAAATTGATTCTATTATATCAAAAGTGAGCAAGAAATGAAATTAAAAAAATTGGTATATAGTAGGGGAGTGATTCTTAAATAAAAATTAAACTCAATTGATTATAATATTAGAGGGAGCTTCTCTTTTTAAGTTATCCTTTTCGATACTCTCAAAAAGAGAAAGATTTATTATTAAGTATATGCTTGAGCTTGTCTAGAATGAAGTATGTTTTTATTGTTTAATAGTTTTATGTTTTATAAATATGTATTTTTTAAAAATTTACTATATATTATTTTGCATATACTCACAAGTTTTATCATCATAAAAAAAAAGAGATTATTGACCTAAAGATTGATTTTGATGATAACAAAGAGTTTTTAAGTATAAATTATAAAGTCTAACTATGTTTATGAAAATTTATAGTTTCAAAATTTTAAGTACTCACAAATTTTCAAGTATTTTTTGATATCTTAATGAAGATTATTAAATCAAGACAAAAAGGCAAGTCTAGCCTACAAATTAATTTAGAGAAAAAAAGATCATAAACAATCTTCGGTATGCATGGCATGCAAACTAGGCCGATCCAGTCTAAAACAAAGCCGACCTAGTTTCAGTAAAAATAGAAGATAGAAAGTGCAGAAAGATAAATATTCAGAACCTAGGAGATTGAGCCAATCCAATGATGATTGAGCCGACTGAAGGAAAATCCTGATTTCCTGGATCAGGTTCGTTCAGATCTGATCGAATCAAGAGATATATTTCAAAAATTTTTCTCTTTGATCCGAATCAAATCTGAGATGTTTCAGATTTGATTCTTATTGTTCTAATAATTAAAATAAAATATAGATAAATTAAATCAAATTTAATTTACCTTGATGTAGGATAATCCTATTACCCATTGATGATCTTATAAGCAGCGGAAGGTTCTGGATCTAGCCACGCAAGTGCTTGGCCTCTATCGGTATCCACTCGGACTGGATCTGAAGACCCTCTTCTTCTCTATCACGTCTTCAAAAATCATATCTGAATCTAATTTGGAGGATCTTCAAAACAACTTTCGAAGATCAGCGGTTGTCCTTTGCAGTAGCGCAGCCTTCTAGCTTTTTGTCACCTCTCTCGCCTAGATTGCACCAACATGGATCTCAAACTGCTTTGGGTGTGGAGAGGAGAGGGAGAAGATGGTCTTGGCATGGAGGAGGAGGAGAGAGGCAGCCTTGGGGCATGGGAATTTTTCAGATACTCCTTGAGTTGGGCGCAGGGTCTTATTTATAGACTATGCTGTGATCCAACTCCTCTTCTTCCCAACCAATCACAACTCCTTTGTGAAATCAGATCTAAATCTGATTGGTGGGAATAGAGTCCCTTGGATTCCTCCTTAGATGGTACCTAAGACCAGTCAAAGTTGGTTCTTAGGAGGAACTCTAATCGGAATCCAAAAAGGAGATGGAGTCCCTATCCAACAGGGACTCCTAGGCGCCTCCAGCTTGGGCGCACGCCACCCTTGGCATGCGCCCTCCTCCTTGCCAGGTTCTGGTAGGGGGACAGGCCCCCACCAGCTCTCCAATAGGTGCGTGACACATGGACAGAAGTCAAAGTATCAATGGTCAACATTTGACCAGTCAAAGGTCAACTTTTGACCAAAGTCAAAGGATGAGAAATGGCAGGTGACCAAAAATGGCAGGTATTGTCTTACAAAATAAGACAACCCTTTTCTGACCTGGACAGGCTCCAGTCAGACCAAGTGAAGGCCTCTGATTGAGCACAAACTCCTTTGGCTCAGTCAGGACAACTATTTATGATAGTAAAAGAAGAACGTTAGGTTCAATCGAGTGCTAGCACGATTTTCTTGAACCTAATTGAATCTCATTCAGATCAATTGAACTGGATCAGTTCAATTGATGATCACCAGATTCAAACCCTTGTTTGTGTGACCCAGTTAGGTTCAGTTCTGTATGGTAATGGGATATGTCATGATCTCTATCATCGACATCATCGAAACTCCTTTCGATGGATCAGAACTCTTCTGATTCGAACAGCTAGAATGATCGATCATCTAAATCATTCTAATTGCTCCCAAAATCCACCAGTGACACCTAGCAGTATATGGTGGCAACCCATCAGAGCTGAATGCGAACCTCTTGGTGCAGCTACCTGTGTGATTAAGTTCTTCTATCTTGAGCCCCGATCAGATTAGGGTTAAGGTGAACTCGTCAAACCCTAGTTTCTGTCATATGATGTAATCATTCGATTCAAGTCCGATGTGAAAATCTAAATAGAAACTCTTTCTATTATTTCACTCTACCATGGCCATGGGCTTCTGGACTTGATTCTCATGATCATCATAGGGCTGCTCCTCTACCACCGAGGTAGATAGATTCCATCTTGATGCAATCCAGTTCCTACAATGAACATGCTATAGCCAACATACACCTCAGGGTTCCATATGGCTAGGAGATCGAGTAATGGTGTAGTCAAACTATAACACCCTCAAGGTGAACTGCCGATGCACCTCAGGTCAAAGAACCAGACACACCACTGCAGCATCGAGTCAGTCATTGACGAGAAGGTAGACTTCCTAATGACTACTCGAGGTGGTCACGCTCAGTGCCCTCATTCTCTAACGAGTACCTGTACTCTCGCTCCGGTGTCTCCACACCGTAGACTCAAGACTCATCTACTAAAGAGAAGCGATTGTACACCAACCTTCCGGATCAATCACCATCCTCATGATGATCCTATGGTCGGGAGCATTTTATGAGTTAATAATGATTATTCATGTCTTAAATTTTCAACTCTTGAAAATATGAATTATCATTACCATTAACTCAAAGGATGTATCACAGACACTAAATACACATATGTGATAGAAAATAACCCATTTTATTGATTATAGTCAAAATTATAATTTTGCCCCTAGAAGTGTATTACAAGTGTCAGCCAATTCTGGCTTCTAGGGCACATATATCTAACAATCTTCCACTTATCCTAAAGCCAATTGGCTACAAGTCTAAGTCCCATCTTCTCAAGGTGGGCTTCGATCTTCTGCTGGCCCAATGGCTTTGTAAGTGGGTCTGCCACATTATCTGTGGAGTTGACTCTCTTGACCTCGACGTAACCCTTCTCGAGGTAATCGCGGATGAGGTGGTATCGCCGCTCAATGTGCTTGGATTTTTGGTGAGACCTTGGCTCCTTAGCAAGGGCTATGGCGCCATTGTTGTCGCAGTATAGAGGAATGGCATCTGATGGCATTACTCCAATTTCTGCAGCAAACTTCTTATACCAGAATGCTTCCTTCGCAGCCTCTGATGCAGCGATATATTCTGCTTCCATGGTGGAATCTGCTATCATGATTTGCTTGGAACTCTTCCAGCTGACAGCACCACCATTGCACACAAACAGACTCCCAGATGTCGACTTTCGATCATCTATATCGGACATGAAATCCGAGTCTGTGTATCCCTGGACTTGGAGTTCTCCGTTACCAAAGACCAACATCATATCCTTAGTTCTTCTTAAGTACTTAAGGATACATTTCACAGAAGTCCAGTGTTCTTCACCTAGATTTGACTGATATCTGCTTGTGACACTCACAGCATGGGCTATATCAGGTCGTGTACATAGCATGGCATACATGAGGCTCCCTATTGCAGAAGCATAAGGGATCTTGCTCATGCATTCTATTTCCTCAGGTGTGCTAGGGCACATCTTCTTGGAAAGATGAATACCATGTCTGAAGGGTATTAATCCCCTCTTAGAGTTTTCCATACTAAACTTCTTTAGTACTTTCCTCTATGTACATCTTCTGTGAAAGTCCTAGCATCCTATTCGGTCTATCCCTATAGACCTTAATTCCTAGAATAAAGGATGCTTCACCTAGGTCTTTCATGGAGAATTCCTTGGACAACCATATTTTGACTATCGTCAACATGAGGAATATCATTCCCAATAAGGAGGATGTCATCCACGTACAATACGAGGAAGACAACAGCGCTCCCACTGATCCTTTTGAAGACACATGGTTCCTCTTCATTTTTGATGAAACCAAATATTTTGATCACATCATTGAAATGAGTGTTCCAGCTCCGAGATGCTTGCTTAAGTCCATATATGGACCTTTGCAGCTTGCAAACCTTGTGATCAGTATCACTGGATGTGAAACCTAGCGGCTGTTCCATATAGATATCTTCCTCAAGATATCCATTTAAGAACATTATTTTCACGTCCATTTGCCATATTTCATAATCGAAATAGGCTGCAACGGCAAGCAATGTGCGGATGGATTTTAGCATAGCCACTGGGAAAAGGTATCCTGATAGTCAATGCCTTCGCGTTGACTATAACCTTTTGCCACTAGTCTAGCCTTGAATGTCTCCACATTCCCATCTGCACCAATCTTTCTCTTGAAGATCTAGTTACACCCAATAGGTACTATACCTTCTGGGGATCTACCAAGGTCCAGACTTGGTTTGAGTGCATCGAGTCAATTTCTGACTGCATTGCCTCTAGCTATTTTTTAGAGTCGATATCTGATATCATCTTATTGTAGATTTTGGGATCATTACCATGAGCACCATTACCTACGAGGAATATTTTCTCTACTTTCTCTAAAATAATACCTAAGTATCTTTCAGGAGGACGAAAAACTCTTTTCAATCTACGAGGTGGAGGAGGTAGTGTTCTTATTGGCTCAACCTGATTTGGTTCCAATTGGTCCTTAGCTCATTGTACTTGTGAGACTTTCTCATCAAGCTTAATCTGCTTTCTAATGCCGGTATCTTGAATAAACTATTTTTCAAAAAAGATGGCATGTCGCACTTAACACACAATCAATTATGGTCTATAATCTCCCCGG